>JAVCKT010000150.1:0-17077 GCA_032273925.1 Rhynchotus rufescens | reverse complement strand
GAGGGATACTTGTAGACAGTTGGAAAGCTTGAGGGCTGAACTGGAGAAATGCCACAGGAATGAGATTGCAAAAGCCAAGCAGGTATATGAAGAAGAAGTGATTTTGAAATACAAGAGTGAATTTGAACAGCTAAAAAAAGAACTGTTTGCTCTCAGCTCTGAGGAAGACATTCATAATTTGAATGTCATTATAATTGACTTAAATAATAGGCTTCATGAGTCTGAAATTCATAAGGAAAAATTGAGAGAATACCTGGAAAGCCAACTAGAAGATTTCAAGAGAGAGAAAAATGAATCTGAGGTTAAATATAAAGATTTAATTGTTGGCCTCAAATCCCAGCTTTCTGATGCAGAAGAACAAGTCAAGGAAGCCTGGCGATATAAGCAAGAAAAAGAATGCTTGAATGAAGAGATCCAGAAACTCAATTTGTTTATCCAGGAATTAAATGAAAAGCTACAAGCTGAGGCTGAAAGAAATATAAATCTAAGGCAAGAGATTGTCTGCAATAGAACTTCAATGAATATGAGGGAAAAACTTATTTTGCCAGAGATTTCAGAGTTGCAGAGAGGGGAGCTTGAAGAGATTTCTAATAAACCATACCAGCTTAAAGGTGAAGAAGAATTAGTCCATGAAGAACTAGAGTCCCAGCATGGTTTGGCATTGGACTCCTCAAGAGATGAGTTAGAAGTTCAGAATGTGAAACAACTCAAAAATAATAGTGAAAATGAAAGTTACGAAGCTGATAGCTTTTCTGAAGAACATTCATTAGAATTAGGGTCTTTCACCAGTGATGGAGGCCTGTTGGCTAAGTATCTCATCTCCACGGAGAGACCAGAACAGTCATACGTGTCAGACACTTCTGAAGGTTATACCATTGAGGAAGGTAAATGTGGATTAGACACTAATGTGCTTTTAGAACCCAGTAGAGATTTGGATCCACTTTTATTAAAATTTGACTCTGGTGAGAAAATATGCCCTAGCAATTTAGCTCAAGGAAATTTTGAAGAGACTGAGATGGAAGCAGAAGCCTTTGTTTCGTTTTTATCAGATAGCCCCCTGCAGCAACATAAAATAAGTGACAGCGATGACGTGAAGGATGAGGAGAACGTTTGCTTGTTAGAGAGATGTGTGAAGCTGACCGAGCAGCTCCATGAGAAGGAGGCAGCCTTGAAGAAGTCTCAACAGGAGATCCAAGAAGCTATTGACAGATGGAAAAAAGTAGTAGCTGAGCTCTCCAATTTGCATGTGGAACTGAGTGAGGAACGTGAGGCCCGGGCCCGCTGTGAAAAGGAGCTTGATCAAAAATCAAAGAAGGAGAAAGAACTTGAAAACAAGATAAACTTTTTAGTAAAGCAACAGCAGGAGAATGGAGGCCAACATGATTGTGCTGAAGACTCTGCAATACAACTATCAAAGTCTACCTGGCAAGAAATGGTAAAAGACCTCAAGGAGGAAAGAGAAATGTTGATGGCACAGCTACGAACTCAGGAGCAATTGGTGAAAGAGGTTCAAGAGCAGAAGACTGCTTCCGATTCTGTAACAAGTGAAGTCCAGTCTCTTTTTGGACGTCAGTTAGCAGCTTTGCAAAGTCAAAGGGATCAAATGCAAACCCAGCTTGATGCTCAGAAGGCCAAAAACCAGACGATAGCTGAGCTGCTTGGCCAGAAAAGCCTATTAGAAGAGACGTTGCTGAAAGAGCAGGAGTCACTCAAAACTGAAATCAATAATAAAGAACAACATTTAAAAATCTTACTGGAGGAAAAAACAACCCTAGAAGAAAGGTTATCTGACAAGGAGCAGGATCTAATAAAAGCAGAAAAAGCCTTAGCTGAGAATGTTAGTGTCATAGAGAATCTTGAAAAAAACATGCATGAACTTAACACAGAAGTGCAAAACCTCAAAGAAGGACAGGAGTGTGAAAGATTACGATATGAGGAAAAGTTGAACTCCAATAACTTTGAAATTCATAAACTTAATGCTGAAATAAAAGCAAAAAGCACTGAATACAATGGGAAAGAAAGCCAGCTGACTGAAGAAATAGCTGAGTTGAAGAAAATTAAGTTGGAGCTGGAAACTAAATTGCAAGAGTCTGTTAGTTCTGCACAAGCGATGCAAGAAGCACAGTCTGAGATGATGAAAGACTACAAAGAGAAAATGGATAAAATGGAGTCTCAACATCATGAAGAAATTGGTAAAGTGAGTTTGGCACACAAGAAAGAGGTAGGCAGCCCTGACAGTAGCAGGAGTTTGGGCATTTCAGAGTAATGGAAGCTGACATGGCAACTGTTTGTATCCCTGTTTTCAGATAGAAGAACTAAATGCCAAAATAAAAGAGAAAGTGGAAAAGCAGCAAAAGCTGGAGGAAGAAAGGAAGGAACAGTTTGCTTTAATAAAAAATGTAAGTTGTCTAATCAGGTGATTTTGAGAAAAAAAAACCTCATCTTGTGTTTGTCATTTAAGGAGAACAACCTTTTGGAGATGTTAAAATCTGTGGGGTTATTTATTTATTTATTTATTTATTTACTTATTTATTTATTTGTTTTCCCTTTTTCAGTGGTGGCTTTGATTTTTGCAGAGGGGAGGCAAGGGGGAGGTCAAAATGCTAAATAACAGTATTTTTTAAGCAAGCTCTATATCCGAGCGTTCTCTGCAGGTGCATGAACGAGAGCACGATCGAGAAATTTCTGAGCTGATTGCCAAACATGAAGAGGAGATGGAGGAGCTCCGTGCTGCCCTAAATAAGGAACAGCAACAGGTGTTGGATGAACTTCAGCATCAAATGGAAGCCACACACAAAGCAGAGATGGAGCAAGCTCAGATCCAATCACAGGTATAATAAAGAATCAGGAATTACTGTAGCAATTACTTGGAGCCTGCACATTGCAACTTTAGCCTTGTTTTTTGTACATATAACATGTGCTGTTTTACGTACTGAAAATTTAGGACTGTTCCCTTTGTGGATGGTAGTATATATTTTCTAAGGTAGTCCTCTAGGGTTTTTAATGCAGTTGTATCTTAAGATTAATTCTGAATAAAATTGGATGTCTAAATTGCTGAATAATGAAAGCACCTTCCTGTATTTTATGTCTACATAAGTTTATCAAGTAAATTTTATTTTAAAAACTTTTTTTAACCATCCCTCTAGTGTATTTAAGAATGCTTTTATACTAAACTTACGTATGTTAATGTGACTTTCTCTGTCATTAATATTTGTTAGATCTTTGAACATTTTCACCGACATGAAGCAGAAATAAAAAGAATATGACTAGTCTTAGGTCTCATTACTAGATACGGGCTTAATTTTTGGCTTATTTAGTTGCTGAGACATTCAGTGTATTGTAATTGCCTTTATTAAATGAGCACTTATTAAATCAGCACTTTTTTCAATGTCATGAGACATGACTTTTATTTCCACTTCTCTTTTTCCCAATACCACTGGAGAGTTTTCCTTTGAACCAAATTATAACCATAGCAAATAAGAGGATTTTTTCGCAGCCAGTTAATGAGAGGGATTTAGTTGTCTTCTGTTCTGAAGATGCTGTGAGAAAATGGACAGATGAGTGCATTTGGTAGGACATAGGAGGCAGGTGAGGAAAATGTTACTTTATGCTGGGAACTGTAACAGAAAGTGGATTTTCAGGGGTTTCTAAACAATTAAAAAACAGTGAATGCATTTCATTAAGTGAGGGGAAACCCTTTTTCTTTTCCGTTACAGACACTGCACAACCTTGAGCTGGAAGCTTTACGCCTAAGCTTAAATAATATGCACACATCTCAGCTTGAGCTGACTCAGTCCAATTTGAGAAAAGAAAAGGAAACTGCCCTTGTGGAACTGCGGGAGATGCTCAACGATAAACGGGCTCAGGAGGTAGCAATTCTGCAAAGCCGCCATCAGCTGGAGCTGGAGAAGATTAGAGAGAAATGTTTGAAGGAAAAAGACGACCTTATGCTGAAGCATCAGCAAGAATTAGGTATTAAATTGTGGGAATAATGAGCTAAAAATTGAAACTCCATAAGTATGTTCTGTGCACCACAGATTTCTATCTTGGTGTAGAGCTGGTCGTTTTGGGGGACAGTTGACATTGCCTTGAATAGGAAAAGGTCCAGACTGGCCTATGCAAGAGTGCATGGGTTGTAATATGTGTATGTAAAAATAGTTGTCTGAACCTAACAATTTCTTTCTAACTGCATGGGCGTTTTTTTGCAACCTGTGCAAAACTGCAGCATATTGGATTAGCTGCTTTTTGTAAATGTTAGAGGAAGTTCTCCTGAAGAGTTTCATCACCGGGAAGAGTAGAGTTCTTCATACTGTATTCATACTTGACTAAAGGACATTCCTTCCCAACTCCTCTCCAGATCCATTCAACACTGATACTCAGCACAATGCTAGCATCTCTTCCATTCTCTTTCCTAGGCATTTTCAGAAGTTAGAGAAGTTTCCTACTTGTTCCTGTCTGCTGATCTCTTGCGATGTCTTGGGAGATAGAGATGATTTAAACACCTTAAAGCGTTTTGTAGTTAAATGCTGATGTCACATCAATAGACTTGGAAGAGTGTCTTTAGGGCTAAAGGCAGTGGTTCTATGTTGTGTGGTTTATTTTGTTTATTTATTTATTTTAATCATGCTGTCTGTAGATCTAAGCAAATATAGCTTTGTTAATTACACTAAAAAACTGTTGGGAGGCAGCTGATCTGTGCCTCCCAATTCAAGCTCCATTTTTTTTTTTAATATAAATTTATTAATAAATAGTTTTTTGTTTTACAGTTGAACAAAGAAAGAAAATAGAAATGGAAATGGAAGAGACCCGCATCCAGCTATTAGAGGTACAAATTCTGTTCTTCATATAGGAAAAGATAAAATAGCTTTCAGTAAAGAAGAGTTGTCTTAACAGAGTCCCATTCTCCTCTGTTAATTGAGGAGGACAAATAGATGGAATATGAAAACCTAGAAAAAGTCCTCAGTATTTACTTAAGTGCATTTCCTTTAATAATACACGTGTCCTACTCTGTTAGACTCTTAAAGGAGACTGGGAATTGGAATCAGAGGTGCGTTTAAAAAGCATGAGAGAAGAGCTTTCTGAAAAGCACCAGGCTGAAATGAAAGAACTGCAGAAAACTCTGGAAATGGAATTAGAAAAACTCCAAGTGGACGTGAGACGTCTTTCTCTTGAGAAAGAACAGCTTGAAAGTAAGTGTTGTGGTCTGAGAGGCTGTTATAGCAGAGTTAACTATAAGAGTTTTAGAAACTATTTAAAAAGTAAAACATATCCATGTATTCTTACCTGATTGGATCAATGCCCAGAAACTATCCAGAAAACAGAAACTGAAAGTTTTTTTTTTTTATTTAAGGCCTGGTTAACTGCATTGCTTTATGGCTTGCACAACAATATAAGGCTCTGAATATATTTCCTTTCAAAATATTATTGAAGATAATTGGGAAATTATACTCTCTTCATTGGGAAATACTCTCTTCATTGGGAAATACTTCATTGGGAAATTATACTCTCTTCATTGGGATAATTGGGAAATTATACTCTCTTCTTCTCTTGGGAAATAATACTCTCTTCAAATAATGGAAATCTAGTTTTAGGGATACTGGGATTCTGATGCTATCTTATAGGCAGGAGACCAACTGAGAAGTAGAGCTGCCTTTTCCTACATTATCATGGGCCAGATGTCTTCACTGTGTTCTCATGCAGTAAGGACGTGTCGTCGTCTTCCCAGCCTGCACTAATTTTTCCAAGATTTCCTTGCATCTGAATGTTTTTTGAGGAAAGCATTATTTTACAGATTACTGTTGTAGAGTCTTTCTTGGGTAGAGCAAAGAGTTGAGAGAGTGTTCAGTCAGCGTTGAGATAGGGTACGTGTGACAGGAGCTGTCCTAGTTCTTCCTGTTCATCTCTCTTCTACTAATAATGGTACTACTATACTACTAAAATGATAGTAGGATAAATTTTGTAATTGTAGGACATGAAGAATCTTTTTTATTTATTGTTTATTTCCTTCTTTAAATAAATGATCTTCTGATTGAGGATGCTTGTTTGTAGATGCAGAGAGCAGAGGCTCATCTTATTCCTAGCACTACAGGTGGTTGCCTGGTTTAGAGCATGGGACATGGGGAACCAGGGAGCACACTGAAGAAGCTTCAAGATTTGAAATCTTTTAATATTCAAGTGTGTGTGGTGTTTTTCAAGTGCTGACACCCTTATGGAGAAGCGTCTCCTATGATCCCTAAACAAGCATTCTCATTTGGTTGCATGTGTTTCTGTTTTAGTCATGTAAATTGTTACCTTACTGTGCTGGTTGCTGAATGGAATTTTTTATTTTGCAGTAAAATGTACAGATTTGGAGAAGGAACACCAGTTAAATATCACAAAATTACGTGAACAGCTTCAGACTGAACATAACCAGCTACTGGATGATATGAAGTTAAGAAGTCAAGAAAAGGAACAGAATATTCAAAAGGAGGTAAACAAGATTTCATTAGCTTGAAAAGTCACAAAACAAGTCCGATATATATGTTATCTGGACAACTTATATATATTTTTTTCTTTTATGATTTTATTGAACTTGTTAAATATACGTAATAAAGTAGATTAAAGCCCTGGACTATTCTGTAATGGTTCAAAGACTTCTGAGTAGACATGTTACCTTTATCCACTTCAGTGTTATTCCTTCCTCTGTGTTCACACGCTAGCATTCGCCGACACTTTATTCTTGCCAGTGGTAATGAATATGACACCCCGAGCAGATCTGTTGCTCTGTTCAAGGACTGGCTCTAACCAGTCATTAAGGGCTACTCAGTATATGCTAATCTGCTTAGGAGGTGAGGGTCTGGTTGGTAGGGTTTCCACCTATTTTTGACAGGACTGTTTATGTTGCATATTAACTAAGCGATTGGAAAAAATTATTTAAAAAAAATGTTTTTTTCATAGCTGGAAAGACTTCAGGTCACACATGAAGAGCTAAAGACTCAGTCACAAGAAGAAATCAAGCAACTCTGGTCACAACTCAACAGCACCCGTGCAAACCGGCAGGAGTTAAGTGGTATGGCTGAAACTGATGCATTCTATTTTTTGCTTCTAGTTCATATCCAAGTACTAGTTTTTGATATGACAGATGTTTAGTCATGTACCAGAAACACAGCCATGTCATAGATGTGTACAAGAGATCATATATTAGTATTTGGGCACATGACATGGGTTTCCAAAGTCAGAAACAGGTCAGTGTCCCATGTCTGGGAATTTTTCTGAGGTCAAGCCTGTTATGCCTGTGGGGGAGCATTCACTCTTGTCATTTTTTTAATTAATATTTTTTTTATGTCCTAAAGTAAGAAAAACTTCTATTTTAATTGTCTTTGATAGGAAACAGGAGTGTCCTGTTATCAGCACTGTAGTTGCAGTCATTGCTTCTCTGTAATTGTGTTGATGCCTTAGAGCTCCACTCCTGCACGTTATGTTTAGTAAAAGTTTAGTTAAAAAAAAAAAAAATGGTACATTTAACTTAAAATCTAAAAGCAGAACAAAAGAAAGAAAATGATAATGTTGGGTGTGACATTTTAACAAAAACCATTTCTCTTTTTAAAGAAATGTGGTCTTATGTGTATCAGCATTAAAATTATGAATGAATAAGTACCAAGGCTTAAAAGAAAATTATTGGCAGATTTCTGACATTTTTTATTTATCTGACTCAGTTTTTTGTTAGAACTGCAAAGTGTATTCATTAAACTTAGACAAAATGAGTAATTTTAAAGTTTATTAATCAGAGCTGGCTTTTGCTAAAATGAAATAACACTTCTGTTGTACATGCACAAACGTTACATAATAAACATAGGAACAGATATTGGTGAGAAAGCTAGAGACCTTGTTTAGAATCTTGGCTATGTATGCTCATTTACTGAGACTACAACATTAGATGGCATACTTTGCTTTTACTATTATTATGTTACAGAATTATAGCACAGATGGTGCTTTTTTTGTGTGTTTAACGGAACTGCTGTATTCCCTCTCTGAAGTCCTAACCTTTATTAACATTTCAAGTGTCTTCCCATGTCTCTAATCACTCGCACTTATCATTCTTTGGACTCTTTCTGTTTCTCCTTCATCTGGTTTGAGATGGTGAGACCAGAGCACAAGCCCCTGGTTCAGGTGAGGTTGCATCTTTGTTGTGTGTGGAAATCTTAAAGGCATTTGGCTTTACTCTGCTTTTGCTTTCCTTGAGTGATGCTTTGCAAGTACGTTTTGCAATCCTTGTGATGAATCAAAAACACAGCAGCCAGAGAGCTAAATCATTGCTCTGATGTAAAAATGACAGCCAGTTCACTGTAAAACTCCAAAACTTTCAAACAGTAATTTTGTTCCAGTGGATTTTGCTGGGTTAGCCAAAATCTGTACAAGATTGGGCTTCCCTCACCTACGTCACTGTTGTGCTTACTAGTCTCTTGTCATTTGATTCTTCAGCTCTCTTTACTTGGCAATTGCTTCCTTTGAAAGCAGGCTTGAAACACATACTCATTTCACTTATTCTTCCTGTTTGGATATTTGCTGTGATAATTTTTCAGCACAAGTGTGCATTTCTTTTGGTTCTCAGTGCAAAAACACAGACACTCAGCCAGGTCTGTGTCAGCTCTTTCCTGGCTGTTGGGCAGCATCTGGCTTGTGCTGTGGTTTAACTGGAGTGACACAAATGTGCTGCCCATCTGGAGGGGAGGCTGCTGTTGGGCACTGCCCTTTTGGGAACGAGCTGGTTTGCTGCAGCATCTCCTGGGTTCCAGCAGCACCAGAGGCCCTTGGGCAAAGCCAAGGCCTAAGTGTCTGCAGCTTTTTTAGTGTGGAGATGATTCCCTGTAGCTTGACTGCATGCAGGGCACGGGAGACCGAGAGCTGCTGCCAAACCACACTTGAGAGTTCCTCGTCAGACCACAGGCTCTGGAGTGCTGCTCTGGATGTTTCCTCAGCATGGGAATTTCTGGAGGTGTCTTCAGTCATTTCCCATTTTTTTCCCAGAGTTTCTTTCCCTGACTAGCATAACCTGCTGCTTTCTTCTAAGCTCTTTCTTCTAGAAAACTAGTTCTATTTTCAACTGGTTTTGGTGTGAATTCAGCTAAATCTGAGAAACTTTTTTTCTCATTTCTCTTGATTTTTTTTTTTTTTTTGCCCGTAGTTCTACTTTTCTCTAATAAAGAACATTTTTTTTAAAAGAATCACAAGTGGGTAGCCCACCCATCATTAAAGTAGTACAAGATTTATTTTACTTTAGTACTTTAGTCCAGCTTGGTTTGGATTTTTTTCCCCCCTTCTCTCTTCTAGGTAGTTTGTGTAAAATTCCTCCACCAGCAAATAAAAAATTGCAATAGATGTGCAAAAGGAAATTAGTCTTCTTAGCTGCTACCACAAGCAGATGTGGGGATTCATTTTTTTTTCTTTTTTTTGAGATTCTGCATGTCACTGACCCAAAATTGGGGCACAAGTGCAATGCAGATGATTAACGATCTACTGGTAGTTTTGATTCTTTCCCTGCTAATGGTTTCTCCAAATGCAGCATAAGCAGGGAACACATTTGTGCCATCTTCTGAGGAAAGAAAGTCTTGTCTTTTGAAAGTTTATCTTGCGTAGCATCTGGAGAGTATTTTACTGTGATCCAAAAAAATGAAATATGGCTAACCCTCACAGAAAGAGTTTATCCTACTAATGTGTGCTTTTAAGGATGCAGTGAGATGTTGTGTTCTTCTTGCCTCCATCTCAGAGCTAAAGGAACAGCTCCTGGCCCGTGCCTCACAAGTGGAGGAAATAGAACGGCTAAAACAAGAATTTGAACAGCAGCGACAGCAAAGGAAAAGTGAGCACGAAACTGAATTAGAACAACTGAGACTTTATTTTGAAAAGAAATTGAGCGTGGCTGAAGAAAACTACAGAGAGGAGTTGACTTTGCTGCATCAGAGACTGCAAGAACTGAAGGAATATTCCTTGTTAGAGTCAGATGTGAGCCAGGATCAAGCAGTGGATATCAGGTGGTCTGTTCTGTTTTCTTTATTCTCAAGTTATGATGTTTTTAGCCTCTAAGTATGTTGGCATTGGGGATAAGGTGATTTGAAGTTAGAATACCAGTGAAAAAAGTCATGAATGTGGAAGATATTTTCCTTTATAGCTGTTATGGTTGCTCTGTAGCTATTTTAAGTATGGTATTGTAAGTTTGACAAGCTCATTTAACTTAATACTGTAAGACATGTCAAAAATTAAGTTTCTAAAAATGTGTTCTCTTAGTTCCTCTGTCACAGTTTTTGAAGAGACAACTGAAAAAGAGAGGAGAGTCATACTTGACCAGCTAAATCAACAGTTGGAGCAACATAAGGTAAAATTGTGCTGTATTAAAGCTCTTGTAGTTATTACATTACCCATATGAAAATTGATGTCTGATTCTAATTTTTAGGAAACAGTTAAAGTTGCATTTGAGGCATTTATTAAGGCTTCATTAATTTTTGTCAATTTTATGGTAAATTATCAGCTTTAAATAGCTCTTAGCATAGCAGAATAGATGAACTTTGGTGTTTTGCAATGGTCCTGCATTTGGATTACTCAGTGCCTACTGAAGTGTGAGTTCTTCCTCACATGTTGCAGAGTTCATACTGTTTCTCTTGTCTTGAACTCTGTAGTAATTGTGCCTTTCACTGCTGCCACTTGAGACACTAATTTGGTCGCTCTCCTGTTTAGCCATCTATTTTCATGTATTTTCATCTACTTTCATGAATATGGAAATGTGATCATAGATCATAACTTCTGTATTCTGAGGCACATACATGGGGAGTTTTTCAGTGATGAGAGGGGATTTTTTTTTTTTTTTTTTTTTTTTATAGGAATGGTTGGGAGACTTCCCTATCTGCACTTTAAAACAACTCCTAAGGCTGCTTTATGTCATGGCTCCAGGATGTCTTTACTTCTGGGTGCTCTGTTGTCACAGTACAGAGTAGAATGCCTGTGACAGAGCAAAAACTGCAGGTTCGGGGAAAGCATATGTTTGTCTGTGAAGAAGGTGCTTTTCCAGTGTGGTTCATATAGTGTTTTCATTGAATCATTTCTGGCATGGTTATTTCACTACTAAAAGTATATTTTTAATCTGTTTCTTGCATAGGAGGAACTTGCCTGTTTGCGAATACAGCTTAAAGAACAGCATAGGTGTGAACTAGATACCTTAAGGTCTTCCCTTGCACTTCAGTATAAGGAGGACCTAATGAAAATGAAGATGGATCTGTCAGATAAATATATAAAAGAAATTGAGGAAATGAAGAAAAAGCATTGTCTAGAACTTGAGCAGCTCCGTGCTAGACTTTCGGAAGAACATATCAAAGGTAAGAGCAGCCAACAGATTTGATCTGAAGTTGGTTGTTCGGTAGTGAAGCTTCCTAAACCGAAGAGCAATTGCTAAAAAGTTGATCAGATTTCCATTCTTGATGCCTTGAGCAGCACAGTAAAATCATAAATGAATACTTATATGAAATGTTCTTGTCTTTCAGCCATGGTGTTTTTATATTCATACAAAATAGGCTTCTTTTCAGTCTCTTCCATGGAACAGACTAACTCCTGTTCCATACCTCTTTTGTAAGTTTTTATTTCATGAATTTTATAGCAATCTATGCTCATCAAATTTCTTTTTACCTTATATATTCCACAAGTGTTACATGTTTTGGGATGATTTTTTTCAAAGATAAACTATTTATAGGGGGCAGAATTTGTAATAATTAACTTCTACTGTAAAGGTCAGGCTAAAGACCCTCTTCTGGCTCAATTTAATGAGACTTGCAACATGATTTCATATAATTTCTCTACAGTTGCTGTTTTTCTTGGAAGATACAAGCTTATAATTTATATAAATGTACTGCTTTGCGTCTTTTCAATATGAAATGCATATATTATTGAGGTTCAGGTAAGGGATCGCAGTAGTTCTTGTATATGCAATCTCTTTCTGGGAGCATAGTAGAATATACAACCTTTTGAACTTGTCATCCATCCTCACTGTTAGCCATATGACACATATGACTAACTATTCTAATGTATGTCGGTTGAAAGGATCAGCAAACCCTTTAAAATTTGTGGTTGTATGTATGGCTTTTTTTTTCTTTCCACCTCTGTTAGATTAAGTATCAAACGTGCCCAAGTGAGGATGCTTAGATAGAGAGTTGCCCCATCTGCCCCTCCAGGGAAATCCTTTATCTAAGGAATATGTGAATAAAAGGAGATAAAACTTGCAGTAATCTGCCATTCCATTACCCACAATGGTCAACTGCTGTGACTGCTGTTGGTATAAGGGGACTCATGCCATAGAATATAATTCTTTGCATTATTCTGTGTGTGTCCATATTGATGGAAGATAATGTTGACAATTAAGTACAGCAGAACAGAAGTCATTTTGATCAATCTTTCTTGTTCTGTAGTTAGATATGTCTACTGATAAATTGTGCCGCTAGCAACATTCAGCATTGTTTTATTGCTGTGAATTAATAAGGCTTGTTAAAAGAAAATAAATTCTAGAATGTTGTTCTGTTGTTTGTTCAGAAATCACCAAACTGCGGCTACAAAGTGCTCAAGATGCAGCGCGACAAGTGGAACTGGAGGTGGCCGAGCGAATGGCTGTGCTGGAGAAAGAGCATAAGGAGAAGGTCTCCCTCCTCCAGTCTGAGAAGCAGTACATTGCAGAACTTTCGGAAGAAATAAAGCACTTAAAGGAAGAGATTGCTAAACAAAAAGATATTTCTGTGCAGAATGAAAAGCATCTGAAAGAAGAAATGGAAAAGGTAATTGAAATTAAAATACTGTTTTATATGGAATTGAGCAAACTCAATCCTGTTGAGAAGGCCAAGTGAAATAGAAGTTGCACTTTAATTGTTTTGAGTTAATGATAGTAATTTTGTCTTGAAAGGGAGCTACATGCCTACAAATTATTGGAATAACACTTGATGCCCTATCATTAAATGCTTCGTTTCCCACAGCTTCATTTTTCTTCAGGAGCACAGTGTGGGAAGACACGTGCTTCAAGTACTGATCCAATGCATCAAGAGAGAACAAATGATACAATTGTAAATCCTAGGATTTTTTCCCATTGTTTCAAACTACCTACAACCTTCCATTTCTGCTTTACTTTTGTTTGGAAGGTTGACTTAACTACAAGAACTGAATCTCTCCAAGACCATAAATATCTATGAGTTTATACCTCAGACAATGCAGTTTGGTTCTAATACTTAAGCATTTTTAATAACTGTTTGCAGATAAAATACAAACTTACTGAAGATCACAAGACTGAATTAAGGGGTGCCAGAGAAGAAGTCCAGAAAATAGAGAAGATGTATAAAGAAAAAGAGGAAAAATGGAATTGTGAAAAGGAGGACCAGAGGATCCAAACAGAAGAAAAGTTATCACTGTTGCGTACGGAGCTAGAAAACAAATCAGAACAAGAGAAGCAAAATTTACAAAAGGAGTTTGAACTTCGTGAAACTGAAATGAATCAGCTGCAAGATCAGCAGGCTGCCAGAATAGTGGAATTAGAGAAGTTGGTAAAAGAGCAGCAGAACAACTTGCAGCAACTAGAGGACAGCCTTACAAGTGCACAGGCTGCACAGAAATCTCAGGAGCAGTACGTCACAGAGCTGCAAGAGGCCAAAACACTTATGGCAAAAGAAATGGAAAAAGCCACACTTCGTTTGCAAGAAGAATGTGCATTTAAACTTATGGAAGCACAAAACAAGTAAGTCCTGTGTATTTGGGAATTTATTCCTTGCTGGGAATAATCAGAGCTAATGTTTATTTTAGTAATGGTTTTTTATTTTAGGCTTAATAAATGACAGGCATATAGGTTTCTCACCTGATGTTACAAGCTAACTTCTGTATGCAAAGCTTTTTTCCTTCTAAGGAACAGTAAGGTTTTCTATTAAGATGTCCTGTATGCTTTTACTTAACATAAACGGATTAAATTTAGTCTAGTCAATCTAATAAAATCTAGTCTAGTTCTACTTGTTGCCTATTAAGAACACTAGACACTGCTGAAGATCCCATAGTAGTATTTATGGAATAAAGTGTGTAGGAATATAAATGGAAAACTCTCAAAACTTTGTTCAGGGGTTTGAATGAATTTGAACGGGTTTCTTCTGGTCAATAGAGCTTTTGATACCTAATGAAAGATGAGGTTGATGGGTCACATTCAGTATTCTATAGCAAAATGAAATTCAGGTTAGAGATGTGGTTTGCAGCTGCTTATTTGTCTGTCCCTTCTCATTCTCCCCAGTATTCAAATACTGAAACAAATACATTTTTATATTGGCATATGTCATTTTAAACTTGCCCCTTCTTCCCTCCCTGAACATACACTCATAGAAAAGACTGGGGAGATAATTACACTAAGACAACTTGAAATCAGGAACTTATTCTTTAAATAACCAATCACTTTTTAGTTATTGATATCCATATCCCCAAATACTACAGTTAATGATTACAGCAAATGTCTTATTTTAGATAACCAAATCTATTGCATCAAGCTTCAAACAGGCCCCAGGTAGCCCAGATAGTTTGAAGAGCCTCAGTATCCTGCACGTGCTCCCGAAATGACTTTATGTCTTAGTCTAAACAGTTTGTATTTAAAGATTGTTCTTCTGGCAGCCTGTCTGCTTGCAGGTAACATGTTCAGAATGTAGATAGTGTATATACTTTGGCTTATGTACAGCATTTTTTGGGTTCTAGATGCTCTTACCAGGCAATATTTGCTCAAACTGTCTTTGAAGTAACACTTGAAATTCATCTCTTGTTTTGGGCACATTATCAGAGATGCTTTTTCCATGCTACCCTCCAAGTATGTTTTAAGGAGCTAGAGTGAATGTTGTCCTATATGAGTGAGCAGTTCAATGGGATTGCCTGTGTACCTGGTAATAACCAGATATTGACAATTCCCGACATGCAGGCGGGAATTTGTGGAGGCTAAGTAACGCCTCCTTCTTATTAGTTGATTATTTATCTGTTTATTGGTGCCTATTATGACAATATTTTCTTCAAAATAATTTAGATTTATGGAGGAACACAAGGCTATGACTCAGAAATTCACAAGCGAGCAAGAGATTCTTCTCCAGGAACTGAAAAAGAATCACGTTGATGAACTAGAACTCCAAAGCCAGCAGTTACAGGAGAAGCATAAGCAGCAAATTTTGTCTCTCCAAGCTGAGTTTCAGACCAAGCACCAAGCTGAACTTGAGACACTTAAATCTTCACTAGAAAGTAAACAGCAGGCTCAGCTTCAAGCTTTTGTTGCTGAACTTCAGACAAAGCATCAAGCACAAATCGACGAGCTGGAGGCTAAACACTTATCAAATCTGGATTCCTTGGAATCATCCTACCTATCTGAAATTCAGAATATAAGGGAAGAGCACAAGCAGGCTCTTGCAGAGCTGGAGACGCAGCACGCACAACAGTTCCGCGAGAAGGATAAAACGGCTCAGGCTCGCTTGGCTCAGGAGGTAGAGATGCTGAAACTAAAGCATGCTGAAGAACTTCAGCTTTCACAAAGTAATTTGAAAATTGAACTAGCTACTGCTCATATGGAAAAGCTGAAAGCCATGGCTGCTGAAGCCCAGGAAGCTCATAAGGTGAGTTAAAAGAAAACTTGGCATAGAGGTTGAGATTTAATTATATCCTCTTAAGTATGAGAAGCTGTTGAAATGAGTGAAATTCGCTTTTGCTTTCTTGTTCTCAGGTGTGTTTCTACAGCGTCCTTTGTGCCAAGCACTAACACGTGCGTGACATGTTCTGAGTGTGATTCAGGAAACTAAAACTGAAAATTGTTGAGTTTTCTAGTTGGTGTGAAGGAAATGTATACGAGATAAATATTTAGCATAATATAGATTGGAGGCTGTAGATTTAGCTACATCTTCGTAAATTTAAAGAACTTGCTTATTAGCACAGTCTTGAGGGGAAGAATAAAATAAAATGTCATTTTGTTAACAAAATGATCCAAGGATTTTTCCAAGGCAAAGAGGTAGGAGGGTTTAGCTCATTACTAGAACTCCAGGACCTTCCAGAGGAAGAGATGTACTGTTCTCTTCATACCCTTCTACTTCCCAAACATGAAATTTATTGTTTTTGTGTCCATTAAGGCTAAGAAGAAAGACTTACAAGGGACAAGAAGGGCATTTTTTTTAACACGTCTCTACTACCTAGTTTTAAATCTGCATTGTAGTTGTTCTTGAGTGTCCTCGTACAGAGAATAAAAACTTTTTGAAGATTATGATGATGAGGAACACTTATGGATAAAGAAAGGACTTTTACACAACTAAGAAAAAAGAACCCATTTCAAACCATTTCAAAGGTTTGATGTGTGTGTTCTTCATTCAGGAGTCAATGTTAATATTTACTTTTATGAGCTTTTACAGCAACATATGTGCCTTATAAATGGAGTACAAAAAATACAAGTATTTTTGTTGGTTTTAAATTTTATTTAGGATGATTTGAACAGAGCTCTTCAAAATCAAAGAAGCCTGCTGGAAGAAGAGAAACGTCTGGCCTTGGACACGTTACGTGAGGAGGTTCTGCACATGGAGGAAAAGCATAGAAAAGCACTCCAAGAACTTCAGGATCTTCATGAGGCAGAAATTAAGAAATATAAGGAAGAATATTCCAGGGAGCTCCAAGGAGAATTAGAGAAACTAAAAGCACAGCATGAACATGAGCAAGAGGTCAGAATGATCTAACTAAACCTAAAATAGGCCATACTCCAAAAATTGAATACATTCAGTTTTATTAATCTCAGAAATAATACTATATAGGTGCTGTTAGGCTTTATTGGTGCCAGTAGATAAGGAGAGACAAAGCTGGGCTTACCATTATGTATTTGAATTAATGTTCATAATGTTTCTGTCTTGCAAGGATTTTCACGTTCATGATTTCAGATTATTTTTAATACAAAATTTTAAAGCTTTCATTTTGATTGAACACAAATAGCTGGTCATTAACTGTGGCACGCTTGTGTAAGTGAACAACCTTTACTAACACCCAATTTCTTTTTTTCTTAGTAACATTGTAGTAGCTAGCACTTCCTTATATATCT
>JAVCKT010000149.1:29733-41127 GCA_032273925.1 Rhynchotus rufescens | reverse complement strand
GCTCTTGGGCATGGGGGGGGTCAGGAGAGCTGGGGGCTCTTGGGCATGGGGGGGGTCAGGGCGCCAGGACCCCCACTCCAGTGCTCTGCACACCTGGGTTCCCTGCCAGTGCGAGGGGGAGATGGGATGGTGTGGGAATGGGAGCGGGGGCGGGGGGGGCAGGATACCTGGGCCCCCTTGGAGCGTGGGGCTTGGGCCCTGTCATTGCAGGGATGGGGCTCCCGTGGGGCTGCGGCTCCCAGGCTGTGCTAGGGCTGGGTGAGCAGGGTGCCCGGGGCGGTGCTGCCTCCTGCGGGGTGCCCTGCAGCCCGGCCCTGCTCGGAGCACCCGCGGGCAGGCCCTTCCCTGCGCCCCAGGGACCCCCTGGGCAGGGGCAGCTGCGGTGCCCGTGCAGCCTGTGCATGCGGCCTGCCCGGCTTGTCAGTGGGTGCCCGTTAGTGCCGAGCGCTGCTCGGGGTGCAGCCCGCGGAGGGGCAGGCACTGTGGGCGAGCTGTCCGCGCTCAAACCTCCCCGTGCGTGTGCGCCCTGCCAGCGACTGCGGCCGTGCGGCGCCCCCGCGGCGCGGGTCTGCCCCACCAGCACTTGCCCAAGGCATTCGAGTATGGATTTCGAGGGAAAAATTGCAATTTTTTTTTTCCAACACTTAAAACCCCGGACTAACAAGTGTTGGTGTTTTTTACTTTACAAGAAACCTAACTTGAAGTCTTGCTTTAGGGAGACTGAGTGGAATGCGGGTTTTATTACTGGAACATCCCATTGCTTTTTTTGGTTTAGAAGCAGAGAAGAAGAATCTAACAAGAGTTAGTCCTTTAGTGTAGACAATGCTTATTTTGTTTCAACGCTATTTTTACAGGTAGGTTGGATGTATGTAAGGTTTATAACCTGAATAAAAACTGTTCTTAAAACAGTTGTGCACATGTCAGCATTTGAACCAATAGAGCTTCAGGTAGGTTGCCTGTAAGCAAAGTCTTAAGGATGTTTTTTATCGAGTCTGAACCCGTGATGGGGTTCTAAGCAGTTAGATTTTTTTTTTTAATATTTGTGCTATAAAAATGCCAATTGAGAGAGAAGTACTTCAGAGACAGTTGT
The DNA here is from genome assembly GCA_032273925.1 of Rhynchotus rufescens. NCBI lineage: Eukaryota > Metazoa > Chordata > Aves > Tinamiformes > Tinamidae > Rhynchotus > Rhynchotus rufescens. The sequence continues at coordinate 40,037 of JAVCKT010000149.1, read as the reverse complement.
TGAAAAAACAAACTTTATCAGACTTCTAGGATCTTAAATATGAATCATACCTGGGACATATCGGAGTGGAGAAGGAGGATGCGGCCTTCTTGTGCCTGAAACCCTGGGGCTCTGAAGCAGAAATGGAAGCTGCCTCAGCTGTGAAACAAAGTGAAGCCTCACTTGGAGGAGACAGTGTTCGGAAGTTGCAGATAACCACAGGAACACAGGAAACTCGAGAGTTACAGGATTGAGTTGTCATCCGCCCTGCGGTCTGCTGATTTATGGTGAATTGTCTCAGCAGTGGGTTAGATGGAGCTTAACGTATATTCCTTGGATTAACTCAAAAATGTATGTGCTTTGAGGTATATATTCAGAAATGCTTTCAACGAGCTATTGTTGGTTTGTATTTAAAGTTCCTGTTTGACAAAAATCTACTTAAACTATCAGATTTTTGTGTCTCTACTTGCGATAATCCTTGTGCTGTGCTTTTGTCAGGGTGTTTTACAGTTTGCTTTGTTGGTCTCTGATCCTTTCTCCCCAGTTTATTTTTAGCAGTGCTTAGCAAATGAGGAAAATTACTGCACAGTGTGGGACTTGAGAGCTTCTTTCAGTTTCCTGTGCAAAGTGAGGGCTGTCTTGAATGCTCAGCCTGGAGGAGATTACCACGCGGGATTTTAGCAGCTGAAGTTAAGCTGCAAAGCTGGAGCAGGAGAATGAAAGTGGAATGTGATAGGTCAGAGTCCTGAAAGCCTAGCAAGGCTCTCCCTTGCTGGCAATTGTAACTGCAGCCTGCAGTCCCATGTCTTAGAGTATTGCCTGCCCGAGAAAAGGATGTGGTTAAGGCCATGTTAGTGACTGTGGCCTTCTGTGGTGTCAAACTGTTTTAAACCATCTTGATCCCTGTTCCTCGATCGTGTGGTGCAATATTGTATGTATTTAGCATAATAGAGGTGGCTTACTATTGCCTTCATTACTGTGCTGGGTTGGATACGTGTTTTTTCCTGTAAAATCACATATACAAAACCTTGAAAGAAGAATAAGCTTGTTAGAGGCATTGGTTTTAACAAACACCTGAAGTTTCTTGTTACAGCTTTTCCCTTTTCCATTAGAGTAATATCTTATTCTAGGACTATTTGTGTTCAGTATATTCCCAAATGGAAGGGATTAACGGTGTCAGATAAATGTTAAGTATTCCCCTTGGGAGCAAGTGGAGCGAAGGCAGCAAAGCTGGCACCATCCATCAAGGTTTAGGCGGATTAATCCAGTCTGTCTCGAGCCCCTTGGGAGAGTTTCATGGAAAACTATCAGAGGCCAAGTACATGAATTTGTAGGTGTTTAGCTTTGAGACAGCCTAAGTTGTACCTAACCTACTGCTCCATCACTGACACGCTGCTGCAGCGCTCCCTTTTCTCACCTGAACTCTTACCTTACTTACCTTATTTGTAGCAGTTGGAAACATTCTTGGTTAATAAATCAGGTAGCAAAAGGCTCCTGAGGTAGCGGAAATGCTTAAAGGTAGCGTGATGTGAGAGCAGAGGCGAGTGCCTCTGTAGGGTGAGTTTGCCCTCGGGCCACTCCGAACACCACGACGCAGCCTTGATCCTCCTCCGCTTGCGTGCGGAGCCCCCCGTTCGGATGGCGCTGGCTCTGCAGCCCTCAGACACGTTGCAGCCAGCTGGAGAAAAGGCTCTCAAGCTCTGTACAGGCTGCGATGCCGTCGGTTACTGCACCGGAGCCCAAAACCTGCCTTTGGGTCTTGGCAGATAAGAGAAGGACAAAGGGATTTCAGCCACAGGTGAGCTCAGTCTGAGCTCAGACTCACCACCTTTTTTTCCACGCTGTCTCTCTTCTCACTGGCCCATTTGGGTAATGGGCGTTTGTGTTATTTTATTTTTAAAATGTGTGTTTCACTGTGGTAGTTCGGGATCTGGCAGCCTTCAGTGTTGGTCCAGTTTGCTCAGCAGCCGCAGGGAAAGCACCAGTTTGTCCCTGAGCACCAGCTGTAAAAGCTGGTTTAAGAACCTCCTTTGAGCCCTGCAGTGAGCAGAGACCAGGAGCATCAGAGCCCCTGCGATGCCTGTGACACCGCAGAGGAGGAGGTGAGAAATGTCCGTGGGAGCTTTTGAGGCACGTGCTGGTCTGCAAGCTTGTCTGTGTCAGTTACTTTCCTTTGATGATAGAAAACTGAATGAAAAACATCACTTAAATGAAACAAATAAGCTTTTAAAATTGTGTCCTTCACCTTGCTCTTTATCTGCTTATATTTCCAGAATCTCAAAGCAAGGTTAGTGCAACTTGGATTTAGAGTGCAGGCAAAAGCTTTGTGTGGGGTTCTCTAGAGCCACGCGTTGGGAGGGCTCCTTGTTCCCCCTGGGGCTGGTTCCTGGCTTGGGCTGCTGGATGTCCAGTGGAAGTTGGACTTGCCATGGTCTCCAAAACACAGAGGTTGGAGGAGGCTCGTGGGCATGAGGTGCTCCCGGCAGCGAGTGGGAAGGTGCAGATCCCTCAGCAGGAATCTGCTCTGTTGGATGGGGCTGCTTAGCCAAATCCTGGGTGCTGTCTGTGCTCAAGAATAAAGACTCTGACTAAGACAAAAGCTCTTTTTCCAACCTGCCTATTTTCTTTCTTTGGTGGACCTTCCAAGCAGGGCATGCAGCTCCCTTGCACGTGCTTATTCCTTTGCAAGAGTAGGACCTCAGGTGTCTTCCTGACACGAGCAGCCTAATGCAGCCAGGAATGGGAAGCAGGGCTCTGCAAAGCTGGGGATGAAGCCTACCCCAGCGAGCGCGTGAGCTGCTGAACGCTGACGGACGCAGCGAGCACGGCTAGTGAGGAGAGCAGCAGGGCGCCGTTCGGAGCAGGCCGGCGGGCTGGACATGGAGCTTGCGGGGCTCGTGGTGCCGCCGACTCCTCCGGCCGAAGGGCAGCGCCGAGATTCCCGCCTGGAGCGCTGCGGGAACGGGGCTGCTTGGGCTGCAGCCGCCGGCCGCGGGCTGCGCTCAGCGCCGCTCCTCTCCCCGTCCCCAGGTACGGCTTCGTGGAGTTCGACGACGTGCGAGACGCCGACGACGCCGTCTACGAGCTGAACGGCAAGGACCTGTGCGGGGAGAGGGTGATCGTGGAGCACGCCCGGGGCCCGCGGCGGGACAGCGCCTACGGCTCCGCACGCAGTAAGCACCAGCGCGCCTTTGAACCCTGCCTTGCTTGAAGTAAAACACTTCCTGCTCCTTTCGTTAATAACTTCCAAAGGAAATGATATGAAGCTGTGAATAGTGTTCTGTAACTGTAAATGTAATTGTCGTTCTGAATATTTATTGTTTCTTGTATTAAACTATTTAAATTGATAAATTAATAAACTGTTTCTTGTACCATTTTTTATTATCACTTTATTTAACTGTTTTAATGGTTTCTTTGTAATGTGATTGTTTAACATAGACTTAACAAAGACCTCAGTGTTTTAATTAAGAGTCCTTTGAGGCTAAGCTGGCTGCCTGTTCCGTTTGCTGACCTTGGGTTCCCCTTCCATGAGTGGCTCTTTGACCTTTTTGGCCTTGGCTGACCCAAAAAGGAAGCCATGTGATGACCGCAACCTTTTCCTATTAGACCTGGGTGGTGAGGATCCCAAGGGGCAGAGACAGATGAGATTAATCTGAAATAGGTGCCTGAAAATCTTTATTCATATCAGATATTCAGAAAACCTGTAAGCAATGTAAGTAGCACCGGCAAAGTGGCTTCATTGATTTGGTTTCTTCTTTCAATTTTATTTTCTAAACAAACTTAATTGCATGTTAATTTCAACGGTAATTATAGTATGCACTGCTTTAATTATGTGCTGCTCTTTGCAGTAATAACTTTAAAATGCTTTGCATCTCTTTAACCTTTATGCATTGGGGGTCTCATGGGGACGAGAGGGCGGGTGACGTTTTGATGCGTTTGCAAACGTGCGGGGCAGAACAGGGGTGTGTTTGGCCGGGGGGTGGAGCAGCTCTCCCTTTCCCTGCTTGAAGTACTGCTGTCTGCTTGTCACCTCCTAAAGGTGGATATGGTTATAGAAGAAGCGGAAGAGATAAGTACGGTCCTCCGACCCGTACAGAATACAGATTGATTGTGGAAAACTTGTCAAGCCGCTGCAGTTGGCAAGATCTTAAGGTACGGGGGCCCCTTTCTTTACCCTCTCTATTAAAGAGCACAAAGGGTAAACAAGTTAGCTTCAGTTGCATCAAGCAAAACTTGTAACGGATCTGTATTCCTCACTCAGATTCATTAAAATGAGTCTGTGTGCTCATATGTGTACCACTTCTGAAACAATATTAAGTCAGTATTGATGTATGCTTGAATACATGCAGTTGTTAATGTGTGTCCTGCATTGGGAATTGCTTCCACGCAGGTTTGTGTGGTGTTGGGCAGGAGGAGGATGCTTCTTTTGCTCCACGTAAACCAACAGCATGGACAGATGTTTTCAGTGTTACCTGCGAGTCCTGTCAAGTTAGAGTTTAATCAGGGGGAGCAGTAGGGCTCTCCAGAGTCACAGGAGTTTGTCCTTGTCACTTTGGGTTTTACTTGTCAGCCTCTGAGGTGCTGTTTGGACCGTTCTTGCACCATCTCTGTTAAGAATTTCCACACTGAGAAACTGCCTTAAAGATTAAGTTTCAGGGAAAAAAAAACCATGCTTCCCACCTATGAGCAGTTGTGCAAAATCTCTGTTAAAAGCTACAACTTCGTTGGAATCTGAAGGGAATGGAAAGTGATTCTCCGCAGTCAAATGCCCTGTCTAGACCATAGTACACAGGAATACACGTGCAGGGGGAATGTTAGGGTCATATTCATCTCCATCAGGGGTTGGAAGGGGCAGAGCAGGTAGCAGGTCCAAGTAGTAGTTGTAAAAGGAGTGTTTCCTAATGAAAAATAGCAGAAATGGTTAAAAACACTTGTTCTTACAGGAACGCTTTCTTTTATGGCTCTCTCTTAAGGATGGGTAAAATTTGTTCTAAACAAACTTTGACGTATTAGAAACTGGTCTGTAATTGAATATGTAACTCTAGTTCAGGTACGTACTGAGATCCTTCAAATATCTTTTGTTGTTAATGCTTCCCACCCTGAGTAGCTTGTCTTTGCTTCTGGTATTAAAACTTGTAAGTAGAGCATGGCATGATTAATCCTCTGGTGGGTGCATTGCTTCTCTCTGAACAGCTTTCCTTGCAGTGTGTATCACAGGGGAGTAGGTGGGTCAAAAACACTGGACCAGACCTTAGTGCAGCCTAAGTGTGCAGCAGCTGGGAGACGGCCCTGTCCCGCAGTTTGCTTGGAGCGGAAGGATGGTGGTTCCCTGTGAAACATGGGTTTGGTAAAGGAAAGGGAGCAGCCAGTGGTGGGAAGTGGGAAGCTGGACGTGGCTTCTCTTGCTGTGGGGCTTCTTCCAGCAGAACCCGAGGTGTAACCTGGTGTGGGACAAAGGGAAGCCTGCACTCCTCTTGCTTATTTGATCAATTTGCCTTTCTTTCCTATTAGATATTCCTGATTTTCACCTTTTCTAAGTTACCTTTGGACATGTGATTTATAGATCAAGCAACTTTTTACTTAATCACTTCTGTCAGTTGAAACTCATTCCCATCCAGAGCGTATTTCATGCTAGAATGCTGGTGTAAGGCCTTAAGTCACAATTCAGCTCAAAACTAGCGGCCCAGCATCGCTGTGAAGCGCTAGAGCGTTATTTGGCTTGCTCGGAAACCTCAGCTTTAGCTCTGCAATGCTGTGTGGTGAAAACCCTTGCTGACGTGGGTGTACGTGGAAAAGGCAAAGTGAGGGTCGGTGCAGAAATGAGCCGGAGCGGCTCGAAAGCCCCAGCCTGGATTCGAGGCCATGGTTATTCTGTCCTCTTCCTCTAGGATTATATGCGTCAGGCAGGGGAGGTGACATATGCAGATGCACACAAAGGAAGGAAAAATGAAGGTGTGATTGAGTTCAAATCCTATTCTGACATGAAAAGAGCCCTTGAAAAGCTGGACGGGACAGAAGTAAATGGCAGAAAGATTAGATTAGTGGAAGACAGACCTGGATCGAGACGGCGCCGCTCTTATTCCCGAAGCCATTCAAGGTATGTCTCCTCACATGCAGCTGAAGTCTAGTTGCAGTAATGTGAATATATAGCAGATTCCCAAATGCTCTGGAAGTGTTCCAAGTTCTCCAACGAATTAACTTTTGGGAATTCATTAGTTACCTGCAAGTAAGTGAGGAAAGCAAAGCCTCTTGGTGTTGTCCTTAGTGAACGTGTGCATCTGCTGGCTGAAGGTCACTGTCTGCTGCTGCTCTTGCCAGCGAGTGCCTGGTTCCTGCTGTTTTGCAGCGGAACACGGCATGGTAGGTGGAGCTGTGCAGCAGGAAGGAGCCAGAAGGTACTTGTAGCACGGATGCTGAACATTGTGTTTTGCTGTAATAGTTATTTCTCAGCTTGGAGATCCCACCTGTTTCTTAGAAATCTGCAGCATCCTTGGTAAGGGAAAGAAAAATGCTTTGGCACACAGTAACACACAAGTATTTTCTCCCATCTACTCTTGCATAGTACTCATTTTGTCTCGAGAAAGACTCCTCCTCCCTGCCCCTGAGCAGGTACCTCTGCCTTGTCCCTCCTTCCTGGGAATTGCAGGGTTTTCCCCACAATTCTGGGGACTTTGTGCATTTAAGACCTTTGGGAAGTAGCATTGGAAGTGGCCTATGTGCCCAAAAGTTAACGGGGTGGAAAGGTTTTACAGGACTGACAGCCTAATTGCATCTCCCAGTTATAGAGCCAGGTAAGAAAATAGTATCCCTGAACATAGAGTAATCCCTGAAGTTTCTTGGAAAGTCATAGACAGGTTGCCCTTCTGGGCACCTGAAAGGGAAAGCAAAATTAGACCCGGTGTCTTTGGGCACCAGCCAACGGCTTTCCATGGGTGAGCAGCAGAAAGAACCGTGTTCCAAGTGCTTTATCTGCACTCAAAGCTGCCTTTCCTTGGAAAGTGATTCTCACTCCCTTATCTTAAATAAATAATAAAGCTGTGCCGTATTTCAGATCGGCAGCCCTGCTTGCTTCCAGACGTAGCAGGGATTGAGCCCTGGGGAGAAGGGTGCTCTGAACGTGTAACTGTTGTGTGAAGTGCTCTGCAGTTCTGTGTGAGAGGCGCTTTGGCAGAAGCCTTGATCCCTGCGGGAGCAGCAGATCCCAGGCTGCGCAGAGGCCCGTCCTAACGTGGGGCTCTCGTTTCAGGTCTCGCTCCCGAAGCAGACATTCGCGCAAGAGCAGGAGCCGCAGTGCCAGCAGCAGTCGCTCCAAGAGCAGATCAAGATCCAGGTACGTCTCGGTGGGGGAAGCAGCGCCGGAGAAATGAGAGGGATCATCCCAGACTTGCAGCAGGAAGACCTCGTGTACGACGTTTCCGTGCTGCTCAAAGCTAAGCTGTGCTGAAGAGGAATCGCTTTTTGTTTTTGCGCTTTCAGGTCTGTGTCCCGTTCCAGAAGCAAGAGCCGTAGCCGAAGCAAGAGCCGTAGCAGAGGCCAAAAAGAGAAAAGCAGGACTCCAAGTAAAGAGGATAAAAGTAGGAGCCGCAGCAAGAGTGCAGAAAAATCACGAGCCAAAAGTAAAGACAAATCTGAGGGTGCTCTCCATAACAGTGATGAGAAAGCAAAGAGCAGGAGCCGCAGCAAGGGAAAGAGTAAGAGCAGGAGCAGAAGTGGGAGTAGAGAAAGGGGAGAGGAGAGGGAGAGCGTGAGGAGTAGGAGCAAGGAGAAGAGTAGGAGCAAAGACAGGGAGAGAAGCATTAGCAAGGCTAGAAGCCGGAGCAAGAGCAGGGATAGGAGCAGGAGCCATAGTAAAGACAAAAGGAGAAGTAGGAAGAGAAGCAGGGATGACAGCAGAAGTAGAAGCAGGAGCCGAAGCAAGAGTGAGAAAAGCAAGAGGCGCAGCAAGCGGGACAGCAAGGCGAGCAGCAAGAAGAAAAGGAAGGGCAGTCGCGAGCAGTCCAGGTCAGTCTCCAAAGAAAAGGAGCATCTGAAACCAGAGTCTGACAAGAAGGAAGCCAAGGGAGAGGGTGAGGATACAGGTGTGCAGCAGGTGTCTCACTCCAGATCTAGATCCAATTCCAAGTCAAAGCCAAATGTCAAATCAGATTCTCGTTCCAGGTCAAAATCAATTTCAAAACCCAAGTCCCGGTCCAAGTCTAGGTCTAGGTCTGCGTCTAGATCACACTCCCGATCACGGTCAGGGTCTCGCTCCAAATCCTAACCTTGCTGCAACCACGTGTGGAACTATTGGACAAGTCTTGTACGTGTTTGGTAGTTGTAGCACAAGTGATTGAAGTAGAACACGTCAAAGCTGTATATTTTTAACAACTCTGGTGGTGTGTCTGTCCCCTGTTAACTGCAGTGCTTGCTCCCTGTAATGCTCACGGGTGCGAGGCTATTCTGCTCGTTTGCTCTCTTGTAGAAAGATTCTCTTTAATTCTTCCTACAGCACTGAAATTGCCCTGCCTTTCTAAGCGCAGCCTTACAGAGAGCGAGCACTGCGCTTTGGGGTTATGAAATTGGAATGACGACTGATACGTGGGTGTGATGGCTTCAGTGATCGTCACCCTTGAATACCCTTCGGTGTATGTCATTTAGTGGAAGTGCAAAGTCTTAAGTTTCTTACTACTTTTGTTTCATATTTTTGGACTTAGGGAGTTGTGAATAGCACTATCAAAAAGGAGAGAAAAAGGAAATAGATACTTGAAGTAATCTGTAGGGGAATAGTAGTAGAGTTCCATATTCTGGTATTGTGACAATATCCTTGTTTTATATTTTTTTATTTTATTTTTCCCCGTCTTGCAAAAGTACAATGATAACCTGTTTCCATGAAATTTGAATAAAGACTATTTTTGCTTGATGACATTTTGGTAGTGGTTACATGAAGTTGTGTTGTCACTATTTTATACTTACTGCAGTAAACTTTAATGCAAAGCACAACTAGTCCTAAAGAAAGAGTTCTTCCTTTTGAAAGTGGCTTGATCTTAAATGTGATCATGATATTCAAATGCAGTCCACTTTGGCAGGATACAAATCTATGCCTTGCCTTTAAGTTCTTAATTTGGTCCAAAGGAAAGGTTGGCTCTTGAGTTATCAAATATTTCCTGTTGCTATTTTCCAATTGCCGTCAGCACTTAGGGTGGTGGGTTTTTTTACAGCTAGATGCTAACTTCATAGCAGTAAGTAATTTTGTATAATTTGGTCGTTTGAAACTTGTATCACCCTATTAAAAAGATGAAAGGGCGTTAAATGATAAGGATATTTTTCAACACAAATGATTTCCATAGAGTTTAAGTGGGATCAGGGTTTGTAGAGTTTCTCAGACTTTATCAAATACTACGTTGCTACAGCAGCATGAGAAAGCTCTGGGGGAGCGATATTCAATTTCTTTAGAAGTAAGGAAAGGGCTTTTTTTGGCTATAAACTTTGCGCTTTAACAGCTCAGGCTATCGTAAGATCACTAATCCCTTCTGCTTCTTCATCTCTGGATAGAAACCAGCCAGGCTCCGGAAGATGCTTGCTAATGGGAGATAATTAGCTTAAAAATATCTCTAACAAAATCACAAATGGCAGAGTCTGGGGCAAGGCGGTGCGAGGCCCTGGCGGCCTCGCTGCCGGGCGGCTCCTGAGGAAGAGCGCGTGTTCAGCGGAGCTGCCTGGACACTCCATCACGGCACAGCTCTGCGGCTGGAGGTACGTGGAGAACCTGGACTGTGGGGCAGCTTCTTGGCTGCGTGTGGTCAGAAGGGGCAGACACAGAGCCGGGGCAGGCAGGGAGGGAGGCCTGCGGTGCCGCTCGCCTGGGCCGCCCCGGGGCGGCGCGAGCGAAGCCTTTGTGCTGGTCGCAGCTGCGAGCAGAGCCCCGTGTGGGACCACGGCTGGGGAGGAGAACGGAGCAAAACCCTTATTTTCTATCTGTGCCTCTGAGCAAGCGCCCTCGGCCTCCCTGGCCTGCAGCTTCCCCCGCTGTTAGCGCAGCGCTGCAGCCGCGGGGCCTGAGGAGCGCGGCCGCCCGGGCAGCGCGAGGGCAGGGCCGGCCGGAGCGGGGACATCGCTGCGGCCTCCGCTCCCCAGGCACCCTGTCTGCGCGAGGAGTCCAAAAACAGCCCGATTTTACACGCAGAGCCAGCCTCCGCACGCAGGGGACTATGCGCATGCACTGGCCTCTCAACCCAAAGTGGCCTTCCTGGAACTGAGCAGAATAAACTTGAAAATTTGAATCCCAGTCATATCTATATCTATATCTATATCTATATCTATATCTATATCTATATCTATATCTATAT
>JAVCKT010000149.1:0-20674 GCA_032273925.1 Rhynchotus rufescens | reverse complement strand
CGCCTCGGCCGGGCCCCGGGCGCGGCCCTGGCGGCCGCGCGAGGTAATGCAGACAGAGCGGCGGCCCGGAGGGCGAGGAGAAGCGGGGCTGAGCAAAAAGCGCGTTATGGGTTGAAAAAGGGGAAAAATGGGGTATCGAGGAAGGAAAGGGCGTGTTGAGGAGAGAGGGGAAAAGGGTTTCGCCGTGCGCGGGCAGACGCCTGTCCCGCGCCAGAGCACAACCGGAGTGCGGAGAGGTGGTGAAGGGAGCAGGGCCCCGGGCCTGGGGCCGCCCGGGGTCCTGGGGGTGAATCCCGGGGGACGGAGCCGCCGGCAGCGGGACGGCCGGCGCGGCGGGAACGCGCTGGGTCAGCTCGAAACGTCCCCAAAATCCCCCTGGGCAGCGGGTAGCGGCGAGCGCGGGGCGTTTGGAGCCGCCTCGGGCATCCTGGAGGAACCGGGTTATCTTAGCTGCATTTTTTACCAAAATATATAATTATATATATAAATATATATATAAATATATAAATATAATAATATATTTATAATTTACTCAAATACTGACTATAATATTTTGTGTGTATCACGAATGTCGGTATTTTGCAGCTCCATTTCCCCTCCTTGCTCTAGATTGCACATTCGTTTTTAGGGTGAGACCGCCTAAAAGAGTGATCCCGGTGAGTGTTCCCAGTTGGCTTTGGAAGATACCTAATAACGATAATTAGTGATAATAGCAGTAACGATTAGTGTGCAGTCCCCCGAGGTGGTTTGCTGGAGTGCAGTCTGATAAAGTAATTACCGCTGCAATGAAAACATTGGGCACGAGCGTCCTCCGAGGCCCGCTTTGTCCTCAGGTCGGCTCGAGGTTGCTCTGCGTGTAAATCCCGCCATCCAGCCCAGCAGCGGATGCGTCCGTGCGTTTTGCTGCCACTTCTCGTTTTCCTGAGTGATGACTTTAGCCATGGTGGGAATAACGAATGAATTTTGGTGTAATCCCCTTGTTGGCTTCTTCCGTGTCGGCTGAGATGTTCTTGGAGAAGTGGAAAACCTGGCCCTAGGAAATAGGCCGGTTTTGGTCCTATCTCCAGTTTTTACCGTCGGTTTTTGCCGGTGATGTGGGATATGGTTTCTCCACATGGGATGCCCCAAGTGTCTTCGTGTCCCCTCTCCTCCATAGCAGCAGTGATGTTAGACCCCTCGCGATGTGTCCTCGTGCTGGTGCCATCCCGAGACGGACGAGAGGGAAGAAGGGAGCATCGGAGGCTCAGGAATCGGATCAGAGACTGGAAGCAGGGAGGAAAAGTGGCCAAACGTGTCCTCGTTAGTGAGCGATGACACCTGGAAATCAGCTGTGACACTTGGAACCACTTAGCAATGGAAGCGAAGGGGAAGCTCTGCCACTGCTGCCTTCTCCGAACCACCGGATCCGACTGTTCCCGGGGTGAGGGACGCTGCAGATCCGCTGTTCTTTCCTTACGGATGGGTGGTGGGATGTCCCGGCGGGCCGGTCCGCGTGCGGAGCCTCCCCTCCGTGCGCTTCTGTCCTCCGCCCGGGCTGCCTTCGTGACCGCGCGATCGTCCCAGCCGCCGTCGCATCCGTCTGTCCAGCCTAATTCCTTCCCTTGCTACGGAATAATACACCAGTATCTAAACTTCCCAGAAGCTCCTGGGAAAGGTGGGATGCAAAATGGTTTATGTGCGTAGATGTATGAACTTTTTTTTTCATATTATCTGACAAAGCACTTTTCTAGGTATTTTCTTTAATTGGTAACTCGACTGAACACGTCACTCTTCAGATTTAAGTGACTTCTGAGGAGTTTCACGTCCAATCTAACATTTTCTGCGAGAGGGACAATAGATTTTGTGGCTCCCCGTTGTATATAGCACAGACGCGGGTGCTTAACAGCTCCTGGGGTTTGTTGTTGTTCCTAATTTTGCCCACATACATAGAGCTAACTGAAATTTGGAATATTTTTATGCAGCCATCTGTGCCAAGTTTTACTCTAATTCCTTCATTTTCTAGTAAGACTAAAGCCACAAATAATGTTTTATATTGCATACTGGTACCAAGCCACTGAGAAAACAAGCACCAGAAAAACTTTTTCAGTTTTTGTTGCACAGTTTTATATATATATATATACACACACACACACACACACATATATATTTATGTGTATTATATATATATATGTATTTATAAAAAAAGGAAACACGAGGTGCCCTTCATGAGGAGTGAATTGCAGGCGTTTAAACAGGTTTCTTAGATGTCTTAACCAAATATTGGGAGAAAAAATGAATATTAGGAGAAGCATTGAAGAGATGCTGCTTTGAACTTCAGCTCCTTGTCCATGCAGGTGTCTCCTGGCATGAAGGTTTGGCCCCCCCCGTTATTCCCATGGGACAAACGGGAGGTGTTTGTGCAGAACTGCAGCTCTCTGCGAGTTCTCCTGTTGGGTTTTACTGTCTCTCTAATAGCACCGTTTGCTCCCCTTTACTGGGCTATTTTGGTTTTATTGTACATTGTACACACAGGGAGCATTATATAAGGAATAATTTCTCTATGATGTTTTCTCTAAGGTGGGTTAATAGACTTCTAAAAAGGAGGTGTTTTGTTGGGTCTATTCTATGAGGTCTTCACTGGCTAGGACTAGCCTATCTTGTACCTTGTGCTTTCTGACTGTTTTCCTTGTCCAGTTTTATCTGAATTCCCTAGTTTCCAGAGTCCTGTGTGAGCATCTACAAGCCCTTGGTGCTTGAGCTGCTTTGCACTGAGAACCTAAATTCAAGGAATTGCACCCAAAAGTGCTCCCTGCATATCCCCATGGCACCTGGCGCCGCAGCCCAGCCTGTGTCTACGTTTCTGTGCGCACAGCGCCGGGCCCCGCTTAGCGCCAGGCCCCGCTTAGCGCCGGGCCCCGCTTAGCGCCGGGCCCCGCTTAGCGCCAGGCCCCGCTCAGCGCCAGGCCCCGCTTAGTGCCGAGCGGGCGTGGGCGCCAGGGGGTTTGTGATGCGGCCGTTGCCGCGGGACGTCGCCCCCGTCGCTGCGGACACCGGTTCCGCACTCGCAGCTGGCTCAGCGGGAGCCGGAGTGGTACCCGCCGCGCGCCTGCTGCTCCGGACGGCACCTTCCCGTTCCGGGCTCATCCCAGCCTGTCCGCGTGCGACCGGTCTCCACGGTTGTGTGAGGTAGTAAGTAGCTGGGTTTACACCTTCAGGGAGGGAAAACAGGGAGCAGGAAGAGCGTGGCCGGCAGGGATGCGGTTGGGATGCCCAAAGATACGGGCTGCAGGTGCCCGTCTAGCAGAGCTGAGCTCAGACCTGCCCCGTCTCGCGTGGGCAACCAGGTGAAGACCCTCATCCTCGAGCAGAACCGGCCCCCGTCCGAAGGGAGTCGATTAGGCTTGTGGCTTTGGGCTCTGCTTTTCCAAAATTAACTGTTTGCTTGCAGAGCTGCCAGCTCAAGGCAAGGATGTGATTAAAAAATAAGCAAAGAGATAGAAAATAAGCCATCATCTTCATTCTTAAGCTGAAAATATTCAGTTTACATTTAAAAGACAAAAGAATACAGTTTTTTATGGCCAGTAGTTGTCAGGTACCTACCACAATAATAGCTCAGCAGCTGGATATGGGGGTCCCAATACAGAGTAAAATCAACTAAAAGTCACGCTGCTAATGGAGGCCGTTAGCTCATTTGCTGCGACCACGTGGCGGTGGGTAGAGCTTAAGTGTATTAAGAGCTTTAAGGCATTTACAGCCCAGAGCCTAAGCAGCAGCGAGCGGGCTGGCAACAGTTGTGCTGCTGCTGTAGCAAGTTTGGCCCGTTTGGATACTGTCTTTCACTTTGTGCAGCACCTGGGATTAAAAATAGATACTAGTAAGTCCCAAGGCAAAGATCCCATTACCCAGGATCTTGCCTGAGAACTGAACTGGGCTCTAACGTCCTGTGCACCAAGCAACTGTTACATCTGTTCCTTTTGATGCCCAAACTGCACATAAGTGCTTAACACTTGACTTGATAAAAACTGTCTTGGGGAAAGGTTTTTCCTGCCCCCATCTTCCCAAACTAGCATCATTCTAAAACCCCCTTCATGAAACGTAAGCGACCTTTTATTCTATGCCTCTGTTTTCAAAACCTAGTTTTCTTAAAATTGAATAAAGAACCTAAAGAGAATAAAAGGTGTAAGCGGAGCGATGGATCAGAGCGTCCCAGGGTCGATGGATGAGAGCGTCCCAGGGACGTCCGCGGCCGCCTCCACGTCAGACTTCGACGTGATGAGTGCCCTGGACTGGAAGGACGGCATCGGCACCTTGCCTGGCAGCAACATCCAAGTAAGCGCCGAGGAGCCTCCGGCAGCGCCCTGCAGCCAGGGCCCAGTTGGGCGCAAGCACTCGGGTTTAGGCACTACGGTTGGAGTTCCCAGGCACATGGTGATGCTTTAGGAGCGGTTTTGAAAGCCTGGGGATGTTCTGCTCCCCCTCTCATGCCCCACTTTGTCCTCAACTGATTTGGAATTTTGAGGAAGGTAGTTACTCATTTTGAAAAATTGTCTTCTGCTGCTATAGACATTTAGGGCCTGGTCTTCCTAATTCTCAGTCACGGCAATGCAGCTTTCTAGGGGCAGGAAATCCCATTAAGTCTCGCATAAGACTTAACGAGACAGCGGGCGTGAGAGCCCTTTTCCTGTGAGTATTTGTAGAGCTGGGCTGGGTTTCACTGCTCAGCAGTGATTGTTGTTGCTGCTTTTGGTGACTGTCCATGTCTATGTTCTAAGTTCACGAGAGCGCCTCGAGGATGCTCTGATCCAAATGGGATCCGGGATCCGAGGGGTGCGAACACGAGGTGGTGTGTGGAGGAGCGGGGCTGCTCCCCAATCCCCTGCGCTGCTGGCCCAGTTTGGCTGCGCTTCTGGTGCCTGAGAGCGACGGTGTGACCGTGTCCCCGTGCCCTGCGAGGGCTGAGGCTTTGCAGGGAGTACAGAAATCCCTCCCAGTCAGAGCTGAAGGGACGTGAGAGCAGTGACAGAGCCGGTAGCCCTGGTGGCAACCGGGAGCTGCTGCCCACGGCGTCTTCACCGCGACTTTGCGCCTTCCCTGCGTTGTTTTGCGCCACATTTTACTGCCGTCTGTTCGGGCAGAGGGAGACTGGGGCATAGGAGCAGAGCACGGGCGAAGCAGGCACAATGAACATGATTTCCTTTGACAACAGGCTCATTTCTGATATTTTGAGGGAGAGCTATGTTTTTGTGTTGTTGGTTGCTTGTTTGTTTTTAATGCTTTTGGATGCAGAGCCGTTTCTTTGTCCAATACCTTCTTGTCTCTCAAGGAATCCTCCTCCCTCCTGCCCAATTCGCTCCGTCTTACTTGCCTGCTCTCTTTCCCTGTTGCCTGCAGTTCTGTGTAAATGAATTTGGGATGCTAGAGATCATCACTGAAGCCGAAGCAGAAGCCATAAGGATTCTGTCAAGCTTAGCTGCAAACGCCCGTCTTGCTTCTGCTGCTGCCGCCGCTGCTGCCACCCCCAGCACCAGTGCGAGAGGTGAGCTTTGTGGCCCGAAACCACAGAGACCGTTTCTGGCCCTGCTTCCAGAGGCAGAGCTCACCAAAATGCTTCCTCCAGAGGCGCCGTGCTCCTGGCACAGGCTGTCTGGTGAATCACCAGTTTGAAAGGAGTGCTCGTGGAGAACGTAGTTAGGGCAGAGTCACAACAGCACTTGGTGCCAGCACCCGTGTCACACTGAGCACTTTAGCCTGTGTACTGGGGGTCTCCCTAACTGGGGACATGGTGAAAACGGAGCCTGTTCTTGTTCGCAGGAGCAGAGCTTCAGCAATGGCATTTTTAGAAGGTGTTGTAGATGAAAGTCCAAAGCGTATGGAAAGCCAACATTTGAAAGCCTAACTGACTTGATATTGCAAGGATGAGAAAAAAAGTGGACTGGTTTGATATTTGTCTTTTGAGTAGAGGAATAAAACCAGGCATAAAAATACATTAAAATGTTTTCTGATTGCATCCTGCTTACAGTCTTGAGATTATATCCTTTCTTTAGTACTTTTTTCAGAGAATGGAGTTTCTCTGAAATTAAAATATTACAGCCATGTGTGGTTTTCTTCAATGAGAAGGTTCACATTTTGTAAGTTGAAGCACAGATAATGACTTACCTCACAATGACGTATTGAGATTCACTTAATGAAAGCTTGTAAAGAGCTTTGCCTGCACTCCTTTCATGAAGGGTGTTAAAAAGTACAAAATTTTACTATTTAAGTGCAATGCTTTTCTTTGGCTTCTGCAGTGCCTGGAGACGTCGTGCCCGGTCCTTCTTTCCAGGCCTATAGCCAAATGGATAGCTTTGCGAATGGCAAGTTCGGGGCTCAAATGTACTCTCAGCAGGCTGGAAGCAGGTGAGTAACTTGAAGGATCTTCTTATTTTTTATTTAAAAATCTCCATGGAGAAAGCAGCTTTCGAGAACAGTTTTACTGTGACAAGTAAGCAAGAAATGGAAAAGTCTTGTGAATGGGATTCACTTGGTAGTTTCTCAGCCCAAACCTCCTCATTCTGCCAGAGAGGTACAGAGGTACTGGGGAAAATGCAAGAACGTTATTGTTTTTTTAATTTGATATCTTGTTCTCAATTTTGGGTGTTCAGCAATACCGACAACATTCCAGCCGACCGCGCAAGCAGGGGGAACCCCAACGTCATTGCTGGCTGCCAGGTGAATGAGGCTGGCAGACCTGCCAAGCAGCCTCGAAGGAAGAGGAAGCTGAATCCGGAGCACGAGGAGGGCCAGGCTTTTGCAGATGAGGATAAGGTAAGTGAGGGTGCATGCATTTCCTTGAAGAGCAAAATAATTCTGTGACCAAAATTTCACTATGCAAAGAAAATGGAGCCAGTGGAGGCTGTTGTGTTCCTGGGAGCAAAGGGGCTGGGTCTGATCCTGTCTCACACCAGTAAAGAGGAGACACTGGCAAATAGATCTCATGAAGTCAAAGGCAGAATTCAGACTGCAGCTCAGGGCAGCTGTAGGTTACAGGCTTGTGCAACAAGCACTCTTCATATTAATAATAATCCATACACTGAGGCTTGTGTCTCTCAAAATGCTGCGTCTAACTACAGCTAACACAGACTGCTCTGTGGAGCTGAAGGTGAGTGGCAGGCAGTAGAACTTGCCTCAGGCTGGACCCTAGATCTTTACTTAATCAGGCACCTCAGGCCTTGTAGGGCCCTTCTGTGTGCAAAGCATCCCCAGCCTGACCACGGTTCAGAGCTGCTTGGTGGCTACATGCGCTGAAAATCCTGATGCCATCAGCAGCTCGACTCATCTTGCTGCTCAGCTTTTCTCTGGGATGGGCTGAGGTATTTAGAAGTATGTGGGGCTTCAGACCCACCTCCCTTCCATCTCCTCCATCAATTCCTGGTCCAAAACGGCATCCCTGTCTCTCTTGGGATGTGTTTTGGCAGGCAGCTTTTCATTGCAGATTTGCCCCTTCTTGGTCTATTTTGAGAAATGACAGCCCTGGGTAAATTAATGAGTGGTAAAACACATAGAAGAAATGGGAATTACAACCTGGCACAATGTGCAACACAGGGAGACAACATTTTCTGGGATGGCCTTCAAAGGCAGTAGATACTTGAAACTTCTGCTTTCTTCAGGGCTTTATAGGTAATTTTTATCCATATCCATTCTCTGGTATAGATGAACATAAGAAAATCTGAAAATGGAGCATTGCTGTGAGGTTGCTCATGCAGGATGTAAATCCTGCAGCACAGAGAGCAAATTCCATGTATTGAAACAGAGATTCTGGTCCTGAGCTGCTCCTCAGTGGCCAAATTTAAATCACCTTTAGTAACTTACACTGAATAACTTGTAAAACACCGTGGGCTGCTGCAGTTGTATGTGTTATAGATGTAACATACGCTACAAAAGCTCTTGCAGGGTTGCTTAGAAAGAAATAATGCTAGCTAATATTTCTGTTAGTTATGTGTTGCATCCTTATTGTGCCTGCGTTGTGAGATGATCAAAGAGGGAGGTAACAACAATATTGCTAAACTTTCTTTTAACATATCTGTGTCTAGGAGAAGAAAAAATCAAATAATATGAAAGGCCGCAGAAACACTAAGGCAGTAAAACAAGGTGAGCTAAGCTCATGCTCTCTTCTTTTTAATGCTTATAGTTTTGTTTTTTTTATTATTAATATTTTTTACTAGCTATTGTAAAATGAACAATAGTAAGAAGAGCAACAGAAGCAAGTAGCTCATTTCACAGTCAGAATAGCTTGGTTTGTGTTAGGTATACAAGGCACAGTGAGTCTTTGGAAAGGTGCTTTGGATGGTGCTGGACTCGTGGCCAGGGAGCCCCTACGAGGCTCTTAGCCATCAACCTCAGAGGGCTTCAAAGGCACCGGCTGCAGATTCTGAGTAGAAAATAAGCTGTGGCTCCTTATGGAGCTTGACTTGGGTTTCCTGTGCACCCTCAGGCAGCTGGTTTATGTTAAGCGGAGGTGGAGAGATATTGAACATGCATTGGAAATGTAATTTCCTGCTTGTATATGAGCATGATCCTGCTGCACTGAATCCAAACACCTGCCAAGCTGGGGCGTTCATCTCTGTACTGCCTTTCCACCAGATACATCACAGGGTTAACATATAATGAATATATATGCAATCTTGTGAACTGACCCAAAGTTCACTTCATTTTTCATTTGTTTTGGGTTTGTTTTTTAGTTTATATCTAACCCCTTGCTCCTCTGTGAAATACCAGGAGAAGGAATTGTTTCCAGAATTCGTATTCCATGTGGCAAACTTTGCAGTGGCAGCTTTCTTATTGGCAGCTTGCCAACTGGCTGGCTGCAATTTATTTGACCTATAATGATATATATATTTATAATATATATAAAAATATATATGCATTTATTTTTAATGCAAGAGGAATATACTTGTCCTGCTGCTGAAATTAGTATTTTTCCTCAATGGCTGATTGCTGCTGCCTGCTTTGAGGGGGTCCCAGGGGCCTGTATGTAGCCTACACTGCTCTTGCTACTTGCTCTGGAAATATCCTTCTACCTGATCAAAGGCAATGGTGGCTGTGATTGCATTTGGGTGTTATTATAAATAACTGGCCCAAATGGGAGGCTGAAGAGAGGGCAGAGCAGGAGGTGTCCAAAAGAAACATTAATCCTTCTGGTTTTGCCTCCTTAGCTGTTCCTGCAAAGAAGGCAGTGTGGAACTGGAGTTCTTACCTGGAACAGGAACAGATGATAGCTGCTCCCCTGAGGCTCTTCAGAGAGGTCGGCAGCTTTTGGAATCTTTCTCTACGTTTTTTCCTCAGGCAAACTCACAGAATCACTAACTTTAGGGAAGTAAAACTGAAGGCTGCCTTGGGCCCTGTAGCTGCATTCACCAGTTGTTTTGGTGTAAGCAGGCAGCAAAGGAAAACCTTGCAAACCTTTGCAAGCAGCCTTGCAAAAAGCAAAAACAGCCTCCGTTGGTCCTGTAGCTATATTTGCTAGTTGTTTTGGTGTAAGCAGGCAGCAAAAGCCCTGCGAAAAGCAAAAACAAGCAAGCACCACTCACAAATGAGCAAAGATTTTCTTTAGTCTGCTTTGGGTAGCTCTGAATAAATCAGCTCGAGTGGAAGCTGCCTTCACTTGTGGTCTGATACACTTATAGAAGTTGAGAGAACAGATTTAGGTTTGCTGAAGCGCTTCAGCATTTCACAGCCTCATCCTGAAGTAAAAGTTCATCTCCCAGTGGTTCTTCTGAAGCCAAGGGCTCTTTGCACCTTGCAGCTGGAGATGAGAATCAAACCCAGGTAATCAGTGTATTGCACTCAGCCAGTTGCAATTCCAGTTTGATTTTCTCCTTAAGCCTAGTCTATACTTCAGATTTTTAATGTGAATTAAAATGATGAATAAAGAAAAAATGATCCAAGAAAGGACTTTTCCTCCCCAGTAAAGAGGCCTTGTCTGTTTTTATCAATGGAAGGTGAGATCTTACAGGGAACAAGCTCCTTCAAAAAAGCCTGGGCTGTTAAACTCGTGCTCATACGGGCAAAAGCCTTTTAGCTTCCCTATTTCTGCCAGTCTTGCTGCACCAGGCTGTGAAGGGGACTTTTTCTGTGCTCAAATCTAGCTACCTCTGCTACGAGATTCCATCACAGTTAATTGCTGCAGCCTCATAGTAGTCATAAGAGTTTTTAAAATGTTATATTAGTAAATTTGAAATAT
This sequence comes from Rhynchotus rufescens, assembly GCA_032273925.1. Lineage (NCBI taxonomy): Eukaryota > Metazoa > Chordata > Aves > Tinamiformes > Tinamidae > Rhynchotus > Rhynchotus rufescens. The sequence goes on along the minus strand of JAVCKT010000149.1, from coordinate 10,476 downwards.
GGCAATTGGGCCTTTATCGATTTCTCTACCTGTGCTTGTCTATTAAAGCAGCAGTCATTTAGAGAGAGATTTTTCCTCTGTGAGCTGAAGATCTAAAACCTTAAGTATACTTGATAGCTGCTCTGCAATAGACTTTGTCTTCAGGATTAAAAACGGTTTTTCTTCCCATCCCTCCCTGCCTTTTTTTCCCCTTCTCTCACAGTATCAATCGTTCCCGCAAGGCCGAAATGGATTCAAAGTCGGAATGAAATTAGAAGGGCTGGATCCCAAACACCCATCTCTGTTCTGTGTCCTTACTGTGGCTGAGGTAGTTGTTCTTCCTGTCTCTAATTCCAAAGATCTCATTTAGATTTATATTTTTGTTTAGGAGGGCTGTGTTTTAGTCCACCAAAAAGTTAGAAACACAGAAAGAATAATGTTCTAATAAAGTCACTGATTAGGAGAAGTTCAAGGTGACACTAAAGCAATAAATTTATGTGGTTAAGGATCTAAGCCTGAAAACCTACTGTCATTTTTTTTTTCTTCCAGTTGTAATTCAGAAAAAGTGCCCCTATTTATTTCATGCAGTGAATGAATATGAAGAAGAATGATGAAATTAGGCTCTGAGACTTAGGAAATACAAAGCAAGTTGAAATGCTTTTAGGCTGCTTCAGTTCTGTGAAATCTGCATTGATTTGGTGTAGATATAAATGTTCTCCTGCTGTGTCTGTACTCGGCACAGGAATGCGGAATATGAGGCCGAGGAAGTTCCACTGGCCAATTTTATTTTCTACTGCTTGAAAAGAGCAGCCTGGAAACTTAAGCGATGCAAAGGAGAAAACATCAAATTAAGCTTTTTGAACATAAATCCAATCTTAAATTTGCTTTCATTTATAAATCCAAATGTGGAAGGAGGGTTACATTGGTATTTTGGTTTAGCTGCTTTCTGAATCTCGGTGCTCACAGAGCTGCCCTGTTTCCAGGTCCAGGGCTACAGGCTGCGGCTGCACTTCGATGGCTATCAGGACTACTACGACTTCTGGGTCAACGCCAATTCCTCAGACATCCACCCCGTCGGCTGGTGTGAAAAAACAGCCCATAAGCTGCTCCCACCTAAAGGTAGGGAAACGGTGGCGTGCAAGAAACCGTACGTTCTGCCAGGAGCCAGTTGTGCTGGCGATCCCTGCTTCGTTATTAATTTGATTTCATCTGAGTCATTTAGAGGAAAGAGGTGTAATTAAGACAGGTGCAATCACAGAGGATCAGGCAGCTTCCTTTTGATATTCCTGGAGACTGACATGGTTAGTCAAACTGGAATATTTATTGCAGGAGTGTGTGAATTGGGGAGATCTCTTTGAGGGTCTGCAGTTTTTCCTTCTTTCCCGCCTTCATTTCCTAAGAACTCGTGCAGTTTCAGATTAATTATTAGGCATTGCAGGAAAATGTTTTAATTTGCAATGCAAAGGAAAAAATGCTTTAATGGAGTTGCATAATCCTTGGACATGGTGCAAGGGCAGTTATCCTGCAAAGTTCAAACTCTTCCCAGGTAATTTCCATTTCTGAAAAAACAATCTGATTGTAATGGGGCTGTGTCAAGCAATCTTTTACTTCTCTTTCTAGGCTTCAAGGAAGAAGAATTTAATTGGACTTCATATTTGAAGAATTGCAAAGCTCAAGCAGCTCCAAAAAGCCTTTTCAAGAGCCTTAGCACAGTAAGTGCTGGTATTGAATACAATGTGTTTTCAAGTAGGTCTGATCTGAAGCAAGTTTTGACCAGAATATTTACATGGTTTTCTAATACATTCATGCCAGAGGTACAACCATGGTGTGCAATCAGATGCAAGCTATTTCCTGCTGTGATTTATTTGCAGGATGGGAAATAGTGCTATTTTTCTTCTTTCCTCCAGCCACTGGTTTTCCAGGCAGAGGATTTGTTTCCCCTTCTTAATACTGGAGGAAAAGATTTGCACTACCATTTGTTAAATATATTACAACAATTTCTTCTGCTATGTCCCCAAAGTCAAAATATTTGTGTTGCTTTCCTCTATTTTACTAATTTCCAAAATAATTTCTGCTTTCTAGCAGCATGCCTGTGTGCACTTTGGGATCCATCATCAGGTTAGGGAGCTTGAACGTACTTATCCTTCACCCTGCTCCATTTTCCTTTTAGCCCTTGGCCTCAGTTCTCACAGAACTCGTGTCTCTTGTCAGATGCACCATCAGCCTGGTAGCTATAGTGTGTTTTGGACTATGCACTCCTGAGTTAAAACCTGCCACAAATGCATTTATCATAGTAGCTTAAGCAGCCTGGTGTGCAGCGTGGCCAAGGTTCACTTTCTGGGTGTCCTGTTCCTTAGCCTGTCACCCCTTCTGGATTTCGTCCGGGAATGAAGCTGGAGGCAGTGGCCAAGAAGAACCCGTCGCTGATGTCCGTCGCAACCATCATTGACGTGCTGGAAAACCGCCTGCTGATTCACTTGGATAACTGGGATGAGAGCTGTGACTACTGGTAAAGCCAATGTATTCTCTAAATACATCTGCAAACAGACTGGGGTTTGTTCCACCTTCTCACTGATGGTATTAGCTTATCTTTTTAATGTAGTAAGATGCAGTGTAGTAATGTAGTTCAGTCCCACGCTGCCCTTCAGTTGTGTTGCACGTTGGAGAATCTTGATCTGCTGCCCTCATTTTGGGGCCAGGTTGGGTATTAATAAAGGAAATGTTTTCCCTCTATGGTCCATATTTTCCAACCCACATCAAATGAGACACTTTCTTTGAATTTGTCTATAAGAAGCAAAAGGAGTGCCTGGAATGGCACTTTCTTGAGAATCGGCACCTGCTTGGTGGCTAGTTTATATTTATTTATTTTCCGAGAGCTTTGTAAAACTGCTATTTGAATTTATAGGATTTTAGATTTTGTTCTCTTACTGTTCTAGTCAGTGTCCTTTTTTTCCCTGCCATGTGTTGCTTTGAATTTGAAAACTGTGATGTGAAATACAAGCAACCCCAGCTTGGAAGCGTCGTTCGGCTGACGCCACCCGGGCTTCCCAGCGCTGAAAGACCCTCCGGTCTCTGCCTTGGTGGGACTCGAGGAGCAATTTCAATTGTCCCATTTCAAAAAAGCTCAAAAACCACAGTAAAATTAGGAGCCAGGACAAATACCACCAGTTTCCAGCTATAATTAATGGCTAACAGGCATTTCTAAGCTGAGGCCTTAAGAACCTTTGCCTGTTCTGCCAAATTACAGTGATTCTTTTGGGGATGAGTGTTTTGTTTTGTTTCAGCCTTGACCATCTCTGTCCAGGCTGAACGGTGGTCTATAGGGTCCGTGTTTTATTTAAAAAAATAGGCATCTTCCACATTTTTTAAAGCATCAGGCAGATTCTAGGGCTTCTTTGCCTTCTAAGAAAGCAACGCTTGTCTTTTACACGGGGACCACACCGACTGAAAGCATCTGAAAGCATCTGAAAGGCTTTTCAGGCAACTCTTGAATTTTTGTGTCTGTTCTCTCCCGTTTTCTCTTTGGTGCAGGTGTGATGCCAACAGCCCCTGCATTCGTCCTATTGGTTATTGCCAGGAAACTGGAACCCCACTGGTGACACCACCTGGTACGTTGGACGTGGCGCCTATTTCTCGCCTCGGTGAAAAGCCCTACAAGCTCCATCTCCCCTCTAATTACGTATCTGCAAGTTACAGGTTCCCTTCAGTTCTCCTTTCTCAACTGACTGAACAACATTTCTGTTCATGCTTGTTGCCGCTGCAGTTTAGTTTGTTTTATAACTCTTCCAAGCGGTGGAGTGAGGTCTGGTAATTTGCAATTGAATTTGATTTCAGAAGGGAAAGAGAGTTTTGAATTATTCACAATATTTCCTTTCCAAGGTGAGCTGGAAGGAAAAGGAATCGGTGTCATGATTCTGTGGTTGTTACAGTAGCAAACCCGTGTAGGTCTCTGAAATTAGGGTAATGGTGATGGAGTCTTTTATCTGCACATTGCTAATTTTACCCAGCTATGGGTGAGTAGGTAGGAGGTGATGAGAAGTTTCTGCAGTCTGACAGTCACTCACACAGAATAGGTAATAAAATAAGAGATGAATTTGGTGGTGCCATTCCACGTCACAGAATCTGCTGACTGGCTTTTAATTGGCAGCTTTCTCTCCAGAGTACAAATTGATTAAGTTGTGCAGAAATAAACTGAAATAAACTGTTCTGTTTTTGCTGCTAAAGCCCCGTGTAGAAGCTGTGGAAATGTGTGGGGCTGCTGTGCGTGCTCCGAGTGGTGTGTTTGGGTGAATGGACCCTGCCCCTTACCCTTTGTAAGTGCTAAATTAATATAATAGCCGTGTGCTGCAGAGCTCCCTCTCTATTGTTTGTGACAAATAACTGCAGATCTTTCTTAGATATTAATCTTTCTTTCCCCCTGTCTCCTCCAGAATGCAGCGATTCCCAAGGTTTCTCCTGGGAGAAGTATTTGGAAGAGACTAATTCTCAGGCAGCTCCAGCAAGAGCATTCAAACTGGTTGGTGAATCTCTGGTTTTGGTTTGGTTTTAAGTCAGGAAAGTAGAGGAAACTGGGCTGCTATTTTACCCTTTCTAGCTAGATCTTTGATGTGACGATGGCTCACCATTTCTCTGCCAAATGGGTAAAACTATGGGGTTTTTCTTTTGTTGTTTTTTTACTTTGAGCCTGAGTTTAAGATCATCCCTCTTGGCTACTTAAAGAAAAAACAACAGCAGAATGACATTGTCTTGTCCAACTCTTTAGCCTATCTTTCCATTGCCTCTGCAGCCACAACTTTGCTCCTCCAAAAAATCTGACTTTGAGAGAACAGGAGGGAGGGTTGATTATGGCCCTCTTGAAACTCTAGACTGTAAATGAGCATCCAAGGCTTTGTTTAAAAAATTACATAGAAAAAAAATGGTATTTGATTCATAAACAGTTAATAGAACTGTTCCAAGATCAAATTTCATTGTATTTCTGGCCTACTTGGTCTCAGTGCAAATACATGGTACAGCTATTGATTTTATTATTATTACAGCTAGCAATTACAGCAGATCAGTCCATAAAAATATGGGTCGAGAGCCAGAACTGGCGTTTGTCACAGAATTATTTTTTAGCAGTTTTCAGCAGCTATCCCTGCAGTCTGGAGACGCTGCTCATTGGCACAAATAGCAGATCCCATCTCTGGAGCTCACCACCTAAAAACCCAGGAGGAGGCAATTTCAGTGTCAGTGCTTCTCTCACTGTGTCTGTCCATGCCGTGGGCTGTAAATTTGCAAGCACCAGAAACCTCTGCCAGAAATGCCAGTGGTGCCTAAACAGGTAGCCTTGCTCATCACTTGAGCAGAATTTTGTTCACTGACACTCTGGCTTCTTCTCCAAGGCAGACAGACATGGTCAGCTCTTAAAACTAACAGTGGTTTATAAGCATCTTTTCATTAACCTTGTGGTCTTTTTCTGGCATGAGTTGGAACAAACTGTCAGCTCTGCCTAAAATCCTGACCTTGGTTGGCGAGCGCAAGGGCACACCTTGACTGAGTGCCCAGTGCTCCATAACTCCCAGTTAAGCAGCTCAGAGGAGGAATTTAAAGGAAATTTAAAATCCATCCCTCCCAACTATTGCTTGTCCACTGAATATTCTTGAAGAATATTCTTGAATTCTCTGCCTTGGATGCAATTGCTTCCGTGCTCAGCTGAAACAGAGTTGAGCAGCACTTTTGTGAGTTGAGCACCTGCATTTAGCTTGATGTTCTTTAGCTTTGGGAGATCTTCTGGAGGGCTCTTCCTGAAGCAGGTCTAATCCCTGTCTCGAAGCAAAGATCTGCAGTTCCTTCAGTTGTCTTGGAAATGGGGATTTTCCCATTCGGAGTCCTTCTCATGTGGGGGATGTCCTCACTGTGAAGTCACAGATATGACCAAACTTTTGTGCAAGAGAAGAACTCGGCAGCGAAGCGAAACCTGCTGCGTGTTGCAGCATGCGCCGAGGAGGACGCGGCTCCCACCGGCAGCCAAAGGCTTGGCCAGAGCGGGATGCTCTACTTGGATTTCTCCAGGTGCTTACATGATTTCCAAGCTTGTAGAACCGGTGGGATTGAGCTCATCAGCTGATGGCTCACTGTGCTCTTCCCAAAAAGAAAAGAGCACAGGGGAGGTGCCTTCACGTAGCTCAGCCCCACATCTGAAGTCCTTTTCCCAGTAAGAAGTGATGCAGTTCCTGCACCACTAAACGTAATGTGGCTCAGGAGCTGGCAGTGCCTTTCACCATTTCTAGCCATTAAAGTGGGGATTGTGGGGCAGGAATAATATCCAAAGTGCCCCTCCCCAAAAAAAATAAAATAAAGATTCTCCACATCACACAATATGCACTGAGGAGCCATGGCCAACAGAGGAGCTTGGAGCTCCGCTCCGATGTGTTTACGTTGCACTCACACTTCTCTTTTTCCAGCGTCCTGCTCACGGATTCCTGGTCGATATGAAGCTAGAGGCTGTGGACAGACGGAATCCCATCCTGATAAGAGTGGCGACTGTAGTTGACAAAGATGACTATCAAATCAAGGTAACGAAACGAAAAAAGGCTCTGTTGATGGGGGCTGCTTGGCAAGAGGCCTCCTTCCTGCGAAGCCTGCTCCCCACTGGCCACTTGATTCTCAGTCTTATCTCTGTGATTGCAGGGAAAAAGTCAGATTTTACCAAGCGCAGTAGTGTGGTTTGCAGCACAGCTGCATATTTGCCTGCAACTCTACAACATAAACAGCCCAGCAGCCTTTAAACAGTGGTGATCTTTAATCTCTGCCAACCTGGATCTGAACCAACAATGCAAAGCACTTCAAATCGTGTTACTATTGAAAGTGTTAGTCTATTCACCACAAAACTGGCCAAAATCCTTGGCTTTTATGGTGGTTTTTTTTTTGGATTCTCAGAAGAAAAATAAATCTGTTTGCAGATATGTAGTCCCAAGTATAGAGTTTATGGGTCAACCCATAATCTATGATTTTTAATAGGCTCTGTGATTTGCCTGTGTCACCAGAACCTCTGTGTTCTGCAAAACGTAACTACTAATGGGCTAGGAAATAAAGGGCTCAGGAAAACAAATAATTACACTGAGCACATAAAGGATGATTGTGCATGGCTTAAAGAATTGAATGAGTCAGCCCAAGCTGAGCAAGATGAGACAAAGGGAGAAGTTAAGATAAAAGGTGAGCTGTGTTCTTAACTGTGCCCCTCACTTTGTGCTTCTTTCAGATACATTTTGATGGTTGGGACAATGTTTATGATTTTTGGGTTGATGTGGACAGCCCAGACATTCATCCAGTTGGCTGGTGTGCAAAGACTGGCCACGCTTTGCAAGTCCCACCAGGTAAAGTAGATGGCATCAGTGTCATGTTATATGTTTAAGTGCAACCTGCTCTTCAAATGCAGGAAGCTTTTACAAATCTATTTAACTTTCTTTTCATTATCAGGTGCTGCTGTTCCAGTGGGAACCGTGGGACAGACCTGTCCTACTCCAGGCTGCCAGGGCATCGGTCACGTCAAGGGACCGCGATATGGAACTCATTACACGTACGTGTGCGGGGTCTCCTGATAAATGCTCTGCCTCTCTGATTCTGCAGGAGCAATGAGCAACAAGCACCTGCACCACACGGAAATGATCGCGTGTGGTGGTTCAGGAGATGGTTATAAATGTAACTGCAGCTCCCTCTTGTGTCTCAATCCCTTATTCCACTGTTAATTCAGTTTACACCAACAGAACCATGACAACTGCAATCACACAGGTTAATTCAGTCCAGCCTCTACTTCCCAGCATCAACAAAGCAATTTCTTATGTAAAATAATATACCCAAGAAGAGCATGGCAGCAGGCAGGTAAAAGGGGAGAGGCTGGGATGAAGTATTATTGCAGAGGTGTGGGGAGAGCTAGCTCTTGTTTTGTGCTCTGCCTCCAATTTCTTATGTGTTCTTGGAAAAGGAGAGTGCAAAAAGAATCTCAGATCAGAGGATTTCGGAAGATTCAATATCACATAGTATTGTAAGGGCTTTAAAGTGAAATTTGCAGGACAATTTTTTGTTTCACAAGCTATTATTCAGACAAACAGTAAGAGCTAGTGAGGAAGGGTGCTGCTATGCCGGCTTTAAAAGCATGAATCTTTATTTTATTTTATTTGGTAACACAGCTTAGCTGGCTGCCCATATTCCGATGTGAATCTCAACAAAGAAAACTTGCTGCCGGACCGTCTGATTTGGGGGAGACTTGCCCCTAGCCAAAGCATCCACGAAATCAGGAGACCAGAAATGGCTGCTACATTTTCTGAGGGAGCAGGCGAGTCTTCTCAGGAGGACTCTCCCAATTCCGGGTGAGTTCAACCCCTTTCCTTTGCAGATAACCAGGGAGCCAAACTGTTCTATAAGGCAGACAAACATGAGAATTGACAGAAAAGCAGTAAAGCACTGAGTTAATCTGTCATGTATATATATATATATACACACACACACACACACATATATATGTATGTATATATATATATTTATATACACACTCTTTTCTTTCATTTCCTGTCCTAAAACTGTCAAGCAAGATTATTTTGCACTATTAGATTATGACTGCCTTCCACCCCGCAGTGGGCTGGTTGGTGTAATGGCTTTATGTATCTCTTGGCAAACAAATTGAGCTCCTTCAAATATTTCATTGAAAATCTTAAACCGGAGTATTGTGGAAATAATGTATGTATTATCTGTGTGTTAATTTTTGAGCAGCAGGAGACAGTTAAAATGTCCCATTGGAACATTTGAATTATCCTGGGAGAGAGGGAGGCTTCCACCACTAGATGGTGGTTGATGCTGCCACTTTTAAGAAGCAGCTTGGCTCTCCCTTGGGAAGAGGGGAAAAGTCGACCTAGCTGCTATTGCCTGTCTGTCTGCAGGAGATCTGTGCAAAGCAGTGACAAATCCTGCCAGTGCAGCCTGTCGGAACAGTCTGAAAACAGTCAGGAGAGAGACTCGGCAGAAGAGGAATCCTCCACATCTGGCAAAGCCAAACCAAAACAGTAAATAAGATGTTTTGCAGTGGGTTTTCATGTATTAACTGTAGTGTTTCCTGGTGGTGTTGCCACGTCTGAAATACAAATGTAAATCGCTGGCTTGGAAGAGCCTGCTGCGATCAGACGTTGGAAGGGTAGGATTTTAGATCAACATGTTAACTTTAAATCCCCTCCCTTCCTCCCATTATTCTGTGGGCTCTTTTTCCTGCTCTAGACTTGTGTCTGAGGTCTAGCCATGAGTTTCATAGTGGGAAATTTGTCTCTTGTAGAGAGAAAGAGAGATTGGGGCAGTGTGGCGCGACTGCCACTTTTAAGAGGGAAAAGATCTTAGTTTCTGCAAATCCCATTAATCTTGGTGAAAAGGAGCAAGCCTTACAAATTGTGCATCTTTTGAAACATTTTTGTGATTGATGCTTTCAGGCTCGAGTACGCACAAGGCTATATAAAGTTACAGCTGGTGAAACAAGAAAGCGACGGAAAAGGTTGGTTGATTTGTGTGTGTGTGTGTGTGTGTGTGTGTGTGTGAATGTACGTGTTTAAATACAAAAACTCTACAAAAACTTTACATCTCTTTTTGATCCCACGGCATGTGCGTGGGGCTGGTGTAAGAGTCATCTTAATTTTCTTCCCCTTTTTTCATTTAAAATGGAAATGGAGGAAGAGTAAAATCCCCTAGTGATATGAGAGTTATTACTTTGTAGAGTCTCCCGTTTATTAACTGAGAAGACCAGATTGCCTCACCTTTTATACCCCTGCATACTCCTGTGTAACAGTGAGGGCGTTTCACTGCCTGTATTTATCGAGCTAGTGAAGAAAACAGTGATCTTAAAATTCTCCTGAGGATGAAATAGAAATCTAAAAAATCAATTGAAAAATCAATGTATATTTTTTTCTGGTACATAACAGGTTAAGTTTTAAGAGGAGTTTCCTGATATCGCTTTAACAAACAACATGTTCCAACTTTCAGATTTGCTATAAAAAGCCATATCAGAGAGGCAAGCTGACCAGGCTTTTAGGAGGATTTAACATAGTAATAAATCTCTAATCGAGAAGCAGCCAAGCAGGCACAAACTGGGACAGGTGCCTGGCTTTTCTTTGCTGCATCTTTACCTAGTGCTGACTTGTGCAGCCGGAGAGGCCTGACCGTTCCGTGCAGCGCTGTGGTTGGCAGCAAAATCCATCCCCTTCCCTCTGTGTTCACCTTAACCAGCACGACACGAATGGGCAGAGGGAAATTCTCCAGTAATCCACTGACCTGTAATCCCACAACTGCCCAGAATTTCCATCCCATCTATATTTAAGCCATTGGAACCCTGCTGCTTTCTCAAAGAGAAGATAACTTCTTCAGGTGGTAGTTTGGAAATTTTCCCAAGGGGATTTGAGTCAAGGGAGGAAAAAGCTCAGTTAACGTCACCATGAGCCTTCCTCCCTCTCCAGGTGCCTGTCGCCATGGGTGGGCACCCTT
>JAVCKT010000145.1:0-27277 GCA_032273925.1 Rhynchotus rufescens | reverse complement strand
TGTGAAATAATGAATATTTGATCAGTCACTCAAGGCAAAAATAAGAGTGCATGGCTTAATTCTGCCATTTCCCAGCTTTAGAAGGCTTTCACAGCACAACTTCAACATACATTTCATGTGTGTTTTTTGTATATAGTAAAGGCACAGTTCAAATGTGTATTATAGGACAGGCTATTTTACAAATTTTGCACTGGAATACACTGTCACTTTGATTTTTGAAAAAAAGAAAAAGACTGGTTCAAGGATTTTTATTCTTGTCCACTTGGAGATGAACTGGAAAGCACAGATACAATCTGAAGTCTAGGGGCATTATGATCTGCAGTTTTGGATTTCTACCTCATTTTACTTTTTTCCCTATTCTTGATCCCTTTTCTCTCTTCTATGGCTTCTGTGAAGGATTTGCTGCTTTTAGGTCACTCTGCACCTATGCCCATAGGGGCGAAACTCACAAATCTAAAAAGCCACAACCAAATGAGAAGGAGCTCAACACTCTTAATATTTTCCTCCTTTGTCTTTATACTTTGTCATCCAATTCAGCATGTTGGACATGAAGAACTGACTTGTATACGGGTCTGGAGAGGCCTTGCATGTGTCTCCTGAGCTTTGCTGGGCTGGGCTCTGACAGAAATGCACACCCTGAAGTCTGTGCTCAGTCTTCCGTGAGGAGGCAGCCAACTGCTCTGTGCAGCAGCAAAGCTGCCAGCTGGCCATAGAGGGGCGATGGCATCAGCTGCAGCCTGTCCCCTCTGCTAGCTCCATGAAATATCTGCTCTGGGAGGATTAGAAACCAGGAGACCGGAGAGCAAACTGCTGCAGGGAAATGGTTTTGGGGGCAGGGGAGGACATTCAGGCAATTGCTCTTTTTAATGTTTCTCTTTTGATCCCAACTTACCTGCAATGCAAGATTTGGGGGTAAGGGACAACTGCAAAGGGAAAGTCTGACTTTCAGGAAAGACTATAGAGAAACGTAACTCACATTAGTGGGGCGATTAAAGCATTAGATTTGATTCACACTCCAGGCAAAATGAAATCTCAGCCTCTGCTTTTTGTATTGCACACAGTGGTTACGGAGCTCAGCATCCTGAACAGGGCACAGAGGGAGGGGAGTCTTTACTCCCTGGTTTCTTTGGCTTGCCCGCTCTAGTACAAGTGTCTCTCAGCATGAAATACACGCTGCTAATTGGCAACTTCTATGCTTATTACAGGAGAACAAGATTGTCACCTGTGGCTCCACCTTTTCCCTTCTCTCACTCCCTTTGCTGGATGTTTCCTCAAAAAATCCCTCATGGGAATCTCCTTTCTCTGCAAGGCACTGCAGACAGATAAGAGTCCCTTAACTTGGTAAAAACCTTCCATATAGCTCCTCTTTGAGTTGAACACAATCTTGTGTGTCAAATGAGACTATTGTAGACATAGGTACTATATTTTTGATGGGTTAAATGATGTGAGAAGAAATGAATTTCAAAAGTACCTTTCCATTTCAAGGCTGAATCAGGTCTGTTTCAAAGGTATCCAATATTTCTGGTGTGAATGCCAATTTCCAAAACTGACACATATTACAACATTTCCATGGAAAAGTTAATTTACTATAGTCTCAGTATGGGCACGTAAGTACAGAGGAAGCAAGATCTTTGTATTTCAAAGTGAATTTTTGGGATCTTCAAGGAAACGGGCACAGGAAAAATGACATTATTCAGGCAACTTTAACTAGACTTTTTCAACTTCTCCTTTCTTTTCCTCAAGTATTTTGTGAACTGCTATTTCCTAGTTTATCTAGGCGTATATAGTCAGTTTTTGTAGTTTAGCCCTGTTTGCTGTGCCAACTTTTTACTGCTTTTTACTGTTGAACATCTTCCAATTTCTCATTATTTATTATGAAACAAGATGTTCAGAACTGAACCTGGTATCAGAAGTACAGCTTCTTGCAAGCAAGAAACAACTATCTTAGGGTGCATCACAGTGCTCTTGTGCAGCAAACAGATTTTGCCAGTCCTCTTCTGCCTATCTATTCCTTGCAGATTCCTATGCCAGGCAGTTGGTGCCTATTGTACCTAAGCCTCTTCAAATATCTCATGTTTCCCCAGCTCTTTCCTATCACAGAACAGGGATGGTTCAGACTGTTTATCTGCAAGTATGCCAGTTGGTATTTTTCCAGGCTTAATAGGTATTTTTGACATTCTTAAGTATGCTTGGAGACCTTGGATTACTCACATTGCTGTTAATGTCAAATAGTCCAACACTTTCTGTTAGTGACTGTGGGAGATGAAGCCTACACATTTAAGCTCCAAGCTCTGTGTGTTTCTAAGAAATAAGCTATGGGAGGAGTTGTGCAGGAGACCCGCTTCCTTGTGAGGCTGGTGGGTCCTCCACCTCGTTGATGCTTTTAGCTGTTTGAAGGTGTTTTCTTTCCCTGGCAGGTCCATGGGAAGTGCATGTGCAGGCACAACACAGCGGGGGATCACTGCGAGAAGTGTGCACTGCTATATAATGATCAGCCCTGGAAACCAGGGGATGGAAAAACAGGGGCACCAAATGAATGCAGAAGTAAGTAGGAGGGAGTTTGCTAAGCCAGGATTTCAGGGTGGGCGGTTGCCACTCAAACAGGTGAAACTCCACAACAGACTTCAGTCGATTTACTTTGAAGTAGGTCTTACAGCAGATTGCTGACTGCAAGTTGTTCTCACAGGCACTTTGTTTTACAACAGCTGATCCATCTGGGCTCTTTGGAAGCAGAATCCACAAAGCAGAAATCTGGTCTTCAGTTTTATCTCCTTGGGCATTTTAGTTTTCTAGAGTTTTGCATGGGGTCTACGATACCACCAAGTTGTCTCATCTCAGGATCAGAATACCTTACAGTTCACAACCATTCAAGCTTCCCAGTCCTTGCTGGAATAAACTCTGTAGTGAAAAACTTCCAGTTTTAACAAAAAATCAAGGATTGTAGGTAAATACATTACACTCGAATAAATTTCCATGAATCTTAGTAGGAATATAACATCATTTAAATAGTATTGCTGGGCCTGTTTTATAAATCTGAGCTGTGTTTTCCTGGTTCCCCCAGAGTGTCGCTGCCACAACCATGCTGAGAGCTGCCACTTTGACCTGAGCGTGTGGCTGGCATCAGGGAAGCGCAGCGGTGGTGTCTGTGACAGCTGCAAGCACAACACCGAGGGACATCGGTGCCAAAGGTGCAAACCGGGCTACTACCGAGATAGGAGTAAACCCCTGTCTTCTCCTGAGGTCTGCAAACGTAAGTGATCGCTGTCACATGCAAAGTAAAGGGGAAGGCATGGAGGAAGCCTGTGAAAAGTCAGCTGCTGTAGCAGTAACACATGAGTATTAATATGGTTTCTTCCTATTTTGTTTCTAGACTACAATTTTCTGCTGAAAGGTCTTTTTCCTGATTTTGTGTTTATTCTTCCCTCTGTAGAACCATGGAATTGTGTTTTAACTGCTACAGTTCTCCCAAACCAATATATTCTGTGAAAAGGATTTGTATATTCTTTGATACATACATATATCTAGGATATATATATCTGTGAAAATACCAGAGGATTATTTCTTAGTCTCATAGTGCCTGAAAGATTCTGTGTGTGAACTCTTGTATTTGACAGCACAATGATGGTGTAGTAACCAAAATCATTTGTAACACTAGATGCACAGAAAGTCAAGGAGCACTAGAGAAGCAGGGGGGAAAGAAGTTTAAAAATACAGCCTATCTGTGTGGAAACCCTAGACCATCTGGCAAGCGAAATCAGACCTAGATTCTACTTCTGCCTCTTCTGTAGAGTCTGGTTACCAGCTTCTCAGTGCATCTTGCCAATAGTCTGCATAGCAAAAGGAAAAATGGTTCAAAGGGGGTGCAGAGGGATAAGTAGAAATCTACCTTGTTCCAAGAGTTCTATTCCTATCGTGCCAGTGTTAGACACAATAATGTCCTTTTCACCTGGGAATGCAGTGCTGCCAGCAGAAGGCTCCCAAGTGCAATTATTCCTATTCTGACTTGCACACTCAGACCTGGATTGCAGCACCTCACTTGAGCTTCCCTGTGCAGTCAGTGGAGAGAGTGGGACCTATAGGGAATTCATCACAGCCTAACATAGATGCCTGAAAACTGAGCTTCCTTGTCCTCTAGATATATCTACTTATGAACTGTTTTGGATTGGCAGCCTATACTGGAGAGCTTACAATGGTTGAGATCAATATAGACTTAGCAGGTTGGTTTCTGCTTTATTGCCAATACATAAGTGCGATCCATATGTGTGCATGATTCTTGCATCACTTTTAAACTTGGTCTGGTCTAAGCAAATTGCCTGGGTTGTGTAACTCTAAAGGGAACTCTGCATATTCAGTTAAAACCTTAATTTTAAGAACAGAGTACATATGAAATGTAACAGTCAGACCAACCAGGTACACTTTGCTCATCTTAGCCTACTGATCACAAGTTGAAGGGTTGCCAATTCTGTATCAACTCTGTTTGCAACTCCGTAAGAATCCAAAGGTACCAATTCCAAGGCATCTCACATTGAGAAAATCAGGTAAATAGTACCAGTCTAGCAACACGAAAGAACAACAACAAAAACTGAGCAAGCTCTAAAAAGAATAGCTGGAAACAGTAGGCCAACATGTGTGTTGGGGAGAGCAACCTGGCCCTTAGCTTATCATTTTAAAGTTGGAGAGGAAAAAACAAACTTGATGGCAGATCAAAACTTGACCTATGTGTACAGTAGATACTGAGCTGGGAAAGGAAATCTGATGAAAAAGCTCAATGAAATGCTGTGCTAATGCCTTTGAGAAAGCACACGCTTGAGGAGTGCTCTGCCATCCAGAGCAAAGTCTAGGTTCAGCTGTGCCATTGCCCTCAGGCTCCCAGAAACTTAACTGGACTCAGGAGGAATCTTCAAGCATTAATCATAATGAGCACATTGTCTCTTAATCACTGCTAGGAGAAAAGAGTTGTATAACTGTTGGATATTCTGGCACTAACAAAACCACCTTTTGCTGACCCTCCAATGAGATACTGCAAAGACATTCTCTTGGGGGAAAAATTGTTAAAATTTGACATGTAAGTGTGAATTTGCTATCCTTTTTCTTCTGCAGAGATAGGCTGCCTCTGATCCCATTGATTCCCCTGCTCCTAACAGCTGGGGATGAATGAGAGCCAGGTCATGCACAGGGTCTTGTTTTGACACTGCTTAGATTAAAAAAAGGAATGAAAAGAGCCCTAGAGCAAGGCATACACCTGCCTGCTACTGGAGATGACAACACAGGATTAAATAGTTTGGATATAGAGTTAGATGGGAGCTTTGATTCAGTCTAATCGTTTCCTAACCAATGGTTAGAAAAGCTGCTGTATCCTTAGCTCCTTCCTGTGGCTTATTTGGAGGCTTAAAGGATCCTTCTGAACTGCTGTCATCTTTTGTACTCTCCCTTTGCTTACCTTAAAAAATACTCAGGCATGTAGAACGATTAAAAAGGGTCTCCAGGAAAACAAGCTTTTCTATTCTGAAGCACAAGAGCTGAAAATCAGAATGTGTCCAGATGCACGTGTACGCACTCTGAAAAGCTCCGCTTCTCTCCTTTGGCTTCTGAGTGGAGAGAGTGAGCTTTTAATTGTAGTATCACAAAGGCTTGATCACCTCCTGGTTCAGAGACTGTCTTACTTGGCACTGACCACCCACACAGCTGTCTATCTTATTTCCTTCATTTAGGAGTCACCATTGGCTGGGTCAACCTCTGCACTTGACATGCTTCAAAAATTGTCCTGATTCAGTCATATATTCCTTAGATACATGCATCTATATCTGTAGATAGATTTCAAATTCAAAAGAATCTTTTTAAAATTTTTTCCTGCTTTTCATTCAAATACCCACAGTCTTCTCCTAGCTGTATCTTCCACAGTGTTACTAAACAGAATTTTGAAGGCAGATGCCTTTAAGTCCATTTATTTGGAATACTTGCTATTTTCCTACAAGTCTGGACCACATTGTTGTGACCAACATTATATGGGGAAGACTGCTGTGCTGAGGGCAGACAGATTTACAGAGGACTTGAGTGGAGACTCCTACATGAATAGTTCATTTTTTAAATTTGTATTTTCCTTTTTTTCAAAGCAGCTTCCAACAAACACTTAGGAGCCATCAACCAAGAGGATGCCTTCTGATACTCCATGACCAATAGCTACTTCTAATGGACAGTGATAAAGTTCTTTGTTATGCTGCTTTCAAGGAGGGAGCCCAAATAAACCAGCCACCTCTGAGCCAGAACTGTCTGCACACCGTCCCTAACATAATTGGTGATGCCTTTGACAAACAAGGCCATTGTCACGTTGGCTGCTGTTTTGTTAGACACAGGCGCATGGGTAGAAGAGGAGGGTTTGCCAAGAGGGAAGAAGCAAAAATCAGCAGGGAGGGATGCTGTGCTGTCAAACATGCAGCAATGGAGAAGGGTGCTTGGGGAAAGCTGCTTTTCTCTTCCTTTAATTGTAAGATTTATCAGCAAACTTATGATACTCTTAAACAGGCCAAACCCAGTCATCAACAGCTGCCCCTTCAACGTGTAACATTTGAGTTCTTAGCGTGGAAGTGAATGTAGATGCACAACTGGGATTCTGGCCTTACCACCCTGGAAGCCAGACAATATACACACCCGAGCTGAAATGCTAAATAAGCACAGACTAAGGCATTTGCAGGCACTTGTATAACTCATCGGAAAGTGCTGTATATTTATTGATTCAGCTTTCAGTTCTGACTCGCTGGAAGTTGCTCCAGTTTAATTAGGGAACATAGCTCAATCCCTTTAGGAATGGGAGTTTTTCTGAATTGCCCTGTGTTTTAAACTCTTATCAGTATCTGTCAGTTGTGTAAATCATCGTCCTGTCCCTCCAACCCTCAGCGAATGCTTGGAGAAGGACCAACATCATGAATTGGGGCCTACCCTCAGTTGGTGATGGGTAGGCTGGTGTTGTTCATGCTGTTATTGACCCTAAGTCACCAGAACGTGGAAATAACATGGGAATAAAGACATTTCCAAAGGTTCAGAACTAGCAGAAACTTCAGGTAAAACTGCCACAGGTACATCCTAATTATGGAGATATTAGAGGGAAAGGGAAATTCAATCTGGATGTTGGCATCTTCTGACTTCTTGTCAGACCTTCCTGAGGTAAAGGAGGCAAGTGCTTCCTCACCCTGAAATCCATGATAGCCATTCCTTCAGTGGCAGACCCAACTAAGTGTTTTTCTTCTGCAATAATGTAGGCAGCCCTTTGAAAAACTGGACAAATTGAAGCTGAGCAGCAGTAAATCAGAAGTTGCCTTAGGAAAATATCAGCACTAATGTGCACTCCATCATCACGCCACCTCTCCAGAAGCGACAACAAAATCCCTGGGTTTGCTCCCAAAGTCAAGTCTACTTTGTAGCAAACGGGCAAGCCTGCTGCCATCCACCAAGCAGCTCATTGTGCTGAGTACATCGCCCATGACACCACGTGTATTTTCTGTCCTTGGGCTGTTGTGCTAGTGTCCCTCAGAAAGAACTTACTGAGATCTGTCTACAGTAGAGTGTAATAATATTATGAAAAATATTGGCATGAAGAACACAGGGCATGGTGGAAAAAAAACACTATGTAGTAGCAGATCACAAGACAAATACCCATGAAGCAAAAGCCTTTGTTATTTCCAAAATATATTTTCCTTTCTTGAGGGCCAAATATAAGAATGCCAAAGAAAGTGAATCTGTCCTCACTACACATTACTATTTATTGAAGTCTATACCTGCTTCTTTCTCTGTGGAAAATAATCTGTTCTTTTGGTCTCTTATCTGTAAGCTCAGAAAGCAGTTTGATTAGATGCAGTGATGGGCAAACTTCAAAAGCTTTGGAGATTGTGCTTTGTTCAGATAAGCATCCAAAAGGCTGGCCCCTGATCCAAGTTATCCAAACACCTTGGGTGTCCAACATTTGACTAAATCTCTGGTAAAGCATGTCTTAGCCAACAGATTTTTTTTCCCCAACAGATTTTTTTTTTCTCCTCTCTCCCAAATGCATCAAGTAGGTCTTTTCTAGGCACAAGGAAAGCAGAAAATGTATGTTGTGTTCACAGAAAAGTTAACACATGTAATGGTTATTATTGGGGATCCCAGTTCACACAAAATAATCCTTTTTTTCACCTGCAAGCTGTTTGAAAAGTGAGCCCACAACACAGACCTCCTGCCACTGCTGCCCAACCCTCTATATTCTGGATATGTGTAATTGGGAAAACTGTTTGCCCTTTGCTTCTTTATTTCCAAAAGATGTTTCCTGGAGATGAAATGTGAGGGCGCAGAAGAAAGTGGTTTTCATATGTAAACAGGTCCCAGCTGGGTTTGTTTTGTTGTGCTAAATGAGTCAGAAACACAAGAACATTGCAAATGTAGCTGAGGATACAACGCTTAGCAGTTCTGAAAGGGGCCAGGAGTTTATCAGCCTTGCAAAAAATGTCACTTAAGATGACCCATGATCTGGGCACGTAATCTTAGTCACCTCTTACCGTATCTCCATAGCTTGCTCCTGCCAGCCAATGGGTTCAGCCAACGCCACCTTCAGCAGAAGCTGGCGATGCCACCCCAAGACGGGATTCTGCTACTGCAAGCCTGGCGTGGCGGGCCCCCATTGCGACAGATGTCTCATGGGCTACTGGGGCTTTGGAGAGAATGGCTGTCGTCCTTGTGACTGTGCCAGAGACTGCGACCAGCACACTGGAAACTGTTTCAATGGGTAAAGAAGCCCTCACTTGCGTGAATTTTGAGATGGGGTTCTGTGAAATGAAGGAAAGATTAACTGAGATGGCAGCACTGTATGGTCTGGTGGGAGCCAAGGGAACCACAAACATTTGAAAAGGATGCTCTAAGTCACATAAAATGTCTCTTAGTTGCTATTTGATGGCTGGCACACTTATAAATCTCTTTATGGTCCAAGGCAATACTGAAATGTCTTTTGAGGTAAGAATAGGCAACTCCACAGCCCCCCAGAAGTCTATGCAGCATCTTTAAATTCATCTCTTTGCCTTGGCAATAGATGGAGGAGTCTAGAAAGCTTGCCTCTCCTCTGTGTCTGAGATGAAATGAGTTGCAAGGTCTCCCTCTTGTTTCTAGCTGGCAGGCAACTGTACCCCAAACATGCATTGACCTCAGTACAGAAATCTGTAATTTGCTGAGTGGCTGCTAGTTTCACTGGCCCTGCAGATGTCATCAGTTCCTACTTAGATCAGCAAGTGATCACCAAGTTGATTCAGTAAATAACAAATAACAAAAAAAAACATAGAAATTACATAGTAATTCAATACAATGTGAAGCATGCGATTTCTGTTTGGGCATGACATTCCCAGCCCAAGGAGAAAAGGCTCACTTGTCTGGATACTGAATGCTACACTCACATGCCACAAACGCCTCTTCCTTCCACTCTCACATCCTGAGTCTTCTCTTTTTTATCCACCCTACAGCTATGACAACGAACCATTCTTTAACATCCCCATTGGAGGACGAATCCCTGACCTTGTGCAAATGCCAACTAATGAGAGTGAAGACGAGTGGAAATGGAATGACCACGAGCAGGGATTTTCGGCTCTGAGACACCCAGGTACGCCTTGGAGTCTAGAAATATTTGGTAACTTCACTGAATAGCAGCTCTTCCTTCTCTTCATCGTGATTTACATTCCTCCACTTCTGTCTAGCTCCAGTCCATCCCCAAGCCCCATAACGGTACAGTTATCATTACAGCAACAGTGTTACTTACCAAATCAGGTTGTACTTTTACTGGATATCAATGAATCATAACTAAGATTGGTATGAACAATTCTTTATATTCCAAAAACGTATGATCATAATATTTTTGCATTTACACAGCTCTTTTCTAACCATTCACTTGCTGCTCAAAACTTCAAATGCTGTTTGTAGAAAGATCATATTGAAATACACTACTGAAATGCCTCCCACTGGAGTGGGAGGCAAGTGTTTTTAAGAACATGGTATTCATAATGGCACAAGAGCTTGAGTTTTTAATATTTATCATATTTGCAGTTTTACTTTCCATGGACAGGATAGTGCTTTCCACTGTCAATGACTTTGTAAGGCCCTGGGGAATTGTACCACCTACTGTATACCTTGAATTTAAGAAAGTCAAGAGAGATAGTACCTTAATACTGGTACAGAGCAGCACATCTGAGCTGATGGAATGGCACAAGGGTGTTGCTTGTGATTGACATCTGGATCTGATTCTGACAAACCTCCGTATTGCTATCAGTTTATTAACTATATAATAGACCCCATGAGCTCTGTGTTTTACTAGATAACATCGATCAGATTTCAGAACAATTACTTTATCATCTAACAAGAAACAGATTATCAAATAACTGAGCTCACTCTCAAACCTGCTCTTTCTGTCTGTTCAGATTATGGGAATTACATAAATACAACTTTATAACGGAATATAATTTGCTTTCCTCTTTCATGTCCTGGCTGTTCTCCAACCCTTTGTGTTCTGTGGTTGCCCTGCTAGAAAAGTGTGTGTGCAAAGAGAGGGTGCTTGGAAGTGTCACTGATTTCTGCCAAATGAAATACGCCTACGGTAAGTGGGTGACATGCCCTCAAGGTATGATAACTTTGCAGTGTATCTATCCAAGATACCAGCTGATAGCTGTGAAAAAGGCTAGGTTAAATCATGAAATAAGAGGTGGGATTTCTCCTGGCTTTTTTCTTTAGTAGTATGACTTACATACAGTGAAAAGCCTTTTTCGTACTCCTTGGTGCCTAGGAGTGTCTGCCTAGTGTCTGTGCTCCACACAGCAGCAGTGCTAGAATTATAACCTAGTGGAATGGTTGACCTCCAGGTTGGGCATCCATGATAAAAGCCTTGTGGCCAGATCGCTACTGGTTTTGCAGTCAGTATGCAGGTACCAACAGCCAGACTTATTTATCAAGAATGCTTTTTGTATCGTGTAGTGTAAACAAGGGGTCTGTGCCACCCAAAACAAAACCAGGAGCTTTGGATGTCCTTGTGGCATGACACAATAAACCCCGCGTGTGGGGCCAATCTGTGGGTGAGACGATCCTGCCAAAAAATTAGGGATTCCTCTTCAATTGAAAGACCAGGGATTTATTATGGCCACCAGATGTTAGGCCACAAGGTTGCTCTGGTTTGCTGCGCAGTCCTGGGATCTGAGCCATGTGATGTGCTGCAATCTGAGAGGCACCTTCCTGACCTCCTTCCTTCCTGACAGTCCCTTCCCACAGGATAGTTTTCAAAGACAAGTGTTAAAGCTATCTAACTTCAATGGAAGTTTTCAAGGTGTCAAATAAAAGGCCTAGAATCAGTGCACTGAAGATCAGACTGTTTGCTGCCCACCAGCTCCTTACAATCTTCCTAGTTAAACACAAGTGCTTCCCCATGATTTCCAAGTGTTTGACCACAACTCATTAGAAAAAAAAAAGTTGATTAATAAATTGCTATGGTGAAAGGATCAGTTAACTACTTTGAAAGGAAAACCCAGTTTTTCTTCCCCCAATTTAGTTTAAATGATCCATGATTGAAGTGGACAAGCATTGCAACTGTTTTCCTATGCAACTGCAGTGATTTTTTTTATGTTTTCTCCCAAGGCTGTAAATTCCTGAGGTTCTCAAATGCTAACTTAAAAGCAGCATAAAAATAAAATAAAATAATAATAAAACCCCACTATCTCGCTTAGAAATTCACTGCTGGGTCTCTGTCTTTACATGTGTTTTTCTGGCAGTGATAAAAGCAAGAATCCTCTCAGCTCATGACAAAGGGACCCATGCAGAAGTTGTTGTCAAAGTGAAGAAGGTCCTGAAATCGGGCAAAGTAAAAATTGCTCGAAGCAACAGAAGCATTTACCCGGAATCCTGGACCAACAGGGGATGCACCTGTCCCATTCTCAATCCTGGTAAGGATGAAATGTTCACAGCACTGATTCTTTGAGGTTTGGGTCCGGCTGCAGTGCTGCTCATCAGTCTCATCCTCTAAGTTGTTTAATTATGGAGATCTACTTCTGGCTCTGGATGGGAGAGGGAAGGTTGCAGAAAGCAGCAGTTTGCTTCCCTGGCTCTGCTGTGGGCAAAAGGGCAGGTCTGAGAACAGGCTGGGAGCTCCACACGGCTGCTAAGTAACATGATCAGCAGCTGAGCAGATGCAGCCGCTGGTTCAGCCTCCCCTATCGCTGCCTTTCCTGGGAGGAAAAAGCGGATCCCCACTTTTTGTGTCTCCTGGATTTCACCCTCACCCTTTCCCTCCCTGCTGCATGTGCATTAGCTGTCACTTCTTGCATGTTTCTTTCGGGAAGGAGGGCAGCAGCAGCAGGTGGGGAGGAAAGGATGAGCAGCAGCAGCCGTAAATGTCAGTCCAAAGAGCCCCGAGGGCAGCAGGGCTCTGCTGCACAGGACAAGCTGGCACATTGCACTGCTCTGCCCCGCACTGGGCTGGACTTTCTTCCCTGGCTCGTGCCACAAACTCCAGTTTAATGTCAGAGCCTTTAAAGTTAATCAAAAAGCTGTACTAGTGCAGCTGAGAATTTGAATTTGCTGTATAGTTGAAGAAAAAAAAGCAAAAAACCTCCCTGCTTTTCATGTTGTTTCCAGCCATCCTGCAAGGATGGTTGGTGGTTCCATTTCCTGGACAGGTCTGAAATGCTGTAGAACATCCTAAATGTGAGAGGAGAGTGTGGATTGCCATAGCAGAAGGGTACAGAGCTGTCACCATGAGCAGCCGTGGCACCGAGCTGCGTGGGGCACGTGTTTATCTGGCCCTTCAGGCTGCTCACCAGCCAACTGCTCTGCAGCCTCTGCTCAGGCGCTTCAATAATTGTGTTTATTTTGTTCCTCCTCAGAACACAGGGACTGACAATGTGGTCTTTCTGCTGCCGTGAGGTTCAGCGCTGAGAGGGCGAGATCTGTAACATATTTCCCCCCTTGTCTCTACTCCAAAAGTTTCGTTCCACAGATTGAACCCAAAGAATTGCTCTTTAGAAGTTAACTGGGTGGATATAAAAAGGCTGCCTGCCTTTCATCAGGATGGACGTGCAAACTTCAGTGAAGGTCAAATGAACAGGAATGCACACAGGAGAAATCTACGTGCAACAGTAAAAACAAAACAAACAATCTTACAATAATAAGTAAAATTAAACAGAAAGCAGTGAAAGAGCAGGCATCCAAGAACAGAGACACAAATTCACGTCTTCTGTCTATACAACTTTAAAATATTCTTCCTCTCTAAATATGAGAATAAAAGGTCATAAACTGCCACTCAAAAATGCAGTAGCACATACTGCCTTTGTTCCATCTGGTGTCTTCAAAACCAGAAAATACATATGTGGAACCTGCCTTCCACCTATCTATTAAGATAACTCTAAGAAACCAAAATACATACATTTAACTTGCCAACTTCTCTAAATCCTGATCAATGAAGGAGTTTCACTCACTGCAGTAGATGCAACACAAAAACATTCTCTATCTGCTGCGGAAGGACACTATCGTCAGCGACAGTTGTCTCTGGCCCCCAAGTGCAGCCACACACTTCTTGGTTTGCAGACCTCTCCTTGAGGCACTGCTACCTGTGCCTCAAGGTTACGATCTAGGCAGTCTGACTAACAGTTTTAAGCAATTTCAAATGCAATACTAGCTTCCACATTTGTTCAGATCAAATTCTGCCATTCATCGTATCTATGCAAGTGAGCACTAATGCTACCGAAGCCCAGAGAGTTGCACTAAGTTATAAAGAGAAGCAGCACTGAGAACAGGCCCATGAAGGTAAACGCACAGAAACCCCTCGGTGCATAAACTGGATATGAAAAATTTGGCTAGACTAGTTAAATACATCTTGCAATGAAGAAACTGTTTTATGCAATTTTCCACTGCTTTATATAATGGAGAAATTTAGCATTTAATTCTATTTTCTTCTTTGATTTTTCTTTTCTTTTCTCTTTTCTTTTTTTTTCTAAACTAGGTACTGATTATCTCATAGCAGGCCAGGAGGACTCTAGGACCAGCAAACTCCTTGTGAATATGAACAGTTTGGTGAAACCCTGGAAAGCACATTTGGGAAAACAAGTCGCAGACATTCTTCGAACCGGATGCAAGTAATTTCTGCTTCAGAAGTTAAAAGCGACGAACTTTCCCTTTCCATAGCGCTGCAGTGAGAGGTGTAGTTAGTTCCTTCTTCCTACTCAACAAGCTCCTAGCTGAAGCACTGAAAGCAGATTTACCATCATTTCTCCTTTCATGTGCCTAGACAGCAAACCTGAGACACACCTACTTTTCTTTCAGAAAAAAGCAAACACATAATCTTATGCAAAATTACTTGTTGCATCATACATAGGTTGTAAGACAGTTCTTAACATGAGCCTGATTCCACCACACCCAGAGAATCATTTTGCAGGGCAAAATTGAAGATACAGACTAGTGTTTCAACACTTCAGGCAAAAGCCTGATATTAACACATAGGGGCTGCTTACCTAGTGCAATCATTACTCGGGTGTAATTTTCTTTAAGTCACCACTAACCACCAGCAATTTCTGTCAGCTTTACAGGTGCCATAATACTAAACAAGCACGATGTTATTTAAAAGAGCTCAGATATTTTTATTTACCATCAAACTGCGATTAGACCAATAGCTCCTTGCTTTCTAGAGGGCAAAACTAGCACTTTGCTACACAGAGACTAGCACGGGACTTAGTTCTACTGAGTCCTCTATGGATGTACATGGCTATTATAATTGTCAGTGCTGAGATCTGCTGGCTCAGTGGCTCAATTCTGGTTTCAAACCCAACTCTTGCTCTCAAAGATGGTTTTGCTTTTTGCTGCAGTGCTTCAGTCTGTAACACCATGAAAGGTTTCATAGCAATTACCACCAAAAAGCCTCATGCTAGGAAAGAAGCACCAAGACACAAGACATGAGGAACTAGAGCTGCTCTAAAGTTGAGGTTAGGATACTACAAAGCCAAGAGAAAGAGGTGGCAAAAGGACTGGTTGGACTGTGCATTAAAAGAGGTAACTACAGGGACCTGGGAGCCACATGGCTACCCGACCGTGCTCGAGACCCCTGGCATTGATTGCCCTTGGCACTTCAATTCAGCTTTACAGCTCTCGGCCACACCTGCGAGTTAAAATGCTGAAGCTGGGCTGCCTTCCTCTCTTGCTCCAAGATTTTTTTTCCTGAGATGTCTAAAGGTGGTAACATGTGCAGCCGAGGTAAAGCACTTCTGCTCTCAAAAGCATTCCTCCCAAACTCATTTAGCCTAGTCTGCAGTAATTAAGAGGTAGCTAAGGAAACGAAAACTTCCTTAAAACACTTTCTTAGAGAATGATTTAAGATCTTTGCTCCTCTGACAGGGAAACATGATCAAGTGAAGCTGGGTAGGTTCCTTCATTAAGTAAAGCATAAATTATAAAGTACTGACCTATTGTGTTGTAGATTACAGGGGACAAACACCCACACATGCTACTTCTGCATGCTTCTGCTCTGGGCCTGTATTCTTTCTTTATGCTCCTAAGGAAGAAAGGAAGAAATATTTTCCTCTAGCACTCTATGACTGGCATATAGAGTCTGCAGAAAAACCTAAGCCTAACACAAAAGCATAGAAGTCCCAGGTTACGATGTGAAACTTGGGTAAATCATCAGTTTGTTCTCTTGATCACTAGGGACCTAAGAGCCTCTTTCAGTCTCTTGGTTACTGTTTTCCTTTTAACTTAGGGTTGACTGAACAGAAAATAACTAAGGTCATTTGGAAGTGGAAAACAGGCAGATAATTACACAATAAAAGTTTCACTTTTCTCCCAAGGGTGCATAAACAGTGTTTCTTCCCCCCTTTTCAGGAACTCTCCCCCTCCATTGCCATTACATTCCTTATTTCTCTCCATTTGTCTTGAACACACTTTATTATTTATTTGTTGTTACCTAATGCAGTCTCCAACAATGTGGCATCTCCAGCAAGCCATTTAATTAATGCAATAAAACACTTTTTAACCAGGGAATCTGGCTTAATTTGAAATGTCAGCTTATAGAAATTAACAGCATAGCAACCGCTTTCTTTATTGGCTCCAGAAAGTGTTTCACAGCAAAGTGTCAAAGACCACAAAAAATAAAGATGTTGACAGGACTTCCCAGTGTGTGCTCAAAGGCGGCTTCAGAAGCAGCAAAAATCAAGCTCAAGTTTAGAACTGAAGAGCATTTTTCAACACAGCATTTTGTCTGTTGAAGATTTTACTTACAATCATACTCCACTTTGGTTAAATAGTATCCCCATTAAGGTAAACTTGTGTATTTTACATTATTTTTGTGTGCCAGCCGTGTTTCTGTGGTGGGCATAAGCACCCACGTTGCTTCTTTCTGCAGATGGACAGTTTGCTAGCAGGGTCATTCACAAGTATTTCCAGCTACCACTTGTGAAAATAGTACTTGTGACAAGAATTTTAATCCTCCAGCAAGTTCTCCTGGGGCCTGTTGCAACACAACTGGTTAACGACTACCCCACTGCAAACACGACTATGTGAACACCAGATACCATCCCTGGATCACACGCTTGAGCTGTCTCCGTAGTAGGTGACATATACAGCAATTTGAAAGAGAAATGTAAAGCAAGGGGGGAAAATGGAGGCCCAGAGGAAACGCAGCCAATTTCTTCCCCCTCTCGCACCTCTCTTTCTGAATCCAATTTATTTGCTGGTATCTGCAAAGAGAAATCACTTCATGCCTCCCATTAGCTAGAAACATTGCACATTTATCTTGTCCAGTGGCTTTGCTTTATAGGGCAGCAGGTATTCCATAAGCATGCAGCTTCATCAGAAAGCCCAAATGAAAAACACTTCAAGTGAGCCAGTGCTGCAAGAGCTGACTTTAATTGCTATTACTGCCTTCTGTTTAATCTGTCTAAGCTCACCAAACAAAAAAGAAAAGAAAAAAAAGTAATCAAAAAAAATCCACAAAGAATGGAGAAGAAGGTCCAACTGGCACAGAATACCACACACAATCAATTTGTTCTGCAGTGCTTTAACCCAGGTAAACCTACCTGAAACCTACCTAAACCTACCTGAAAAGAAGTTTTCAAACAAAAATGCACCACAGAGATTGATTTCGAATAGGTATCAATTCAAGTAAGTTTAACGTGATCACTGCCATGACACTCAGGAAAGAAAATCAAAGGTATCTGCTTGTTTACTGGGGCTTCAAGAGAAGATGAGCAACAAGCAGTGCAAGATGACATCTATGTTCCTAGCAATAGCATATTCTTCAGAAGAAGTAAGCTCATAAATAATTAGAAAAGCAACCATAGAAGTCAATTCTATTAAAAATGAATTGTTTTGTAGGTCTATGTACAGTACCACATATCTTGTGAACCTCTCTGTGACTGTGACTCCTAGGTGAAGTAGTAATACAAAAAACATTAACTTGGGGGGGAAAAAAAAAGGTGCATTTACCTACTGCCAAAAATGGATGGACAGCTCTTTTTTTAGTACTTCTAAAGCAGTACCTGTCCCTAAAACATCCATGTGAACCACCCTACGACACCCAAATAGATCAGGTACTTCAGGGGCAGTAGCAACCACATGCCAAACAGTAGCACTGAACTCCCCACATGAGGGTGAATTAAAAGTGTTTATTCACAAGAAAAGAGAATTTCTAAGAGGGCAGGCAACAGCCTGAAGCAGAAGCACATGTAGTTTTCCACGGATAGCAGCACGTACAGGGGTGCTGCGGGCCAAGGTGGCTCTGTAAGAGCTGTGCAGCTTTCGGGCAATGGGGTATCAAGGCAGTTCATTAAGTAGCTGTTGCAAGTGCAGAGCCCAACTCCTGTGCAGCGACACGTAGCTGCTAATGCTTCTCCATCCTCTTCACAGCAAGCAACTAGGAGAAAAGAACATGCCCAATGTTCTTTGGCATAGCCCAATCTTGTGCACTGCTGTTCTGGGGGTGATGCACTACTATACAGAGCAAGTTTTCTGTAGTGTTACCATCTGTCCCCAAATTTTTCCATGCTGCTTGATGTAAACCTTCTTTGAGTTGATATAATTCAGACCATGTGCTCTCCAAAGCCCCTCAGGCCTGGCAAAGTTTGTGTGTTATTTGTTATGTGTTGTAGCACATTTTCCTTTTTGTACTTAAACTTCAAATTAAAAATACTTAAGAAATTTATGCTGATGTGAGGTTTGGGATTTAATTTTTCACACCATGTAATCTTCAAACCATATGCATTTTACTTTTTAAGTAAATAAAAAAGATTAGCTAATAAGGCAACCGTGATACATATTATATGGAGCAACTTCTACAAATTATTCACTACTTTTTGATAAGAATATATGCATATAGACAATGCACATACTAGAAATGCAAACCAGGTGCAGTTATTTATATAAATAATTAATTATTGTGTTAATTTAACTCATCAAGATTCAAACATGCAAAACCTTATGTAGGTAATGCAGATAGTCACTTCCATACAAAATACATAAAGTTTCAGTGGTTTGAGGTCTAATGAAGTCTAAAATTGCTCCTTGGCATATAGCTATCTTGTGGGATGCAATGCATGAAAACAGAAACATATGACGGGTAGGTGAGAGATGCCTTAACTACAAATGCTAAGAGCTCAAATAGGTCAGAGTCTATTCATCTTGATCCCCATGGTTTAAACAAAACAAACTATACATTACAGAAACTTACCTTTGCTGCTCTGCATTATAGTTACCTTTACTCTTGGCACCACTGTGTAAATTCTTACTGAACTTGTAAGCTTGTATGGCAACAACTGTACCTCTCAGTCCTGGTCTTCGTTCTTCACACATTATTAGCATGACAGATACTGCTATGAAGCCTTCAACTTGTAGTTTAGTGATGCAAAATATTTTGATGAATCACTTTAAATGTATACACCCAAGTCCTGGATCAAATTCACTTTCAGAGTCTGTGCCAGCAAGATTAGCTGGATCCAACCTAGTTTTTTAAATTCTCCATGCTGCAAACAGAAAGAAACATAGGCCAGAGAAGGAAACAAAGACAACACCTGTAAGGAGAAGGGTGAACATCTGCAGGGAAGTGGGATGACAACTATGATAACAGTGTTTGAGAGTGTATGGGAAGGGGAAAGCATAGGAAGTCAAAAGGGGTAGGGGCAACAACACAGGGAACAGCAAGAAAAAGAAAAGTTAGAAATGTGGAAATCAAATATCCCGCTGCTACACAACACCCTGTGAAGGGAATAAGGTCCTTCCTAACGGATGCTTTCGTCGTCTTAGGAAGCACAAGGAACTTAGTGCTTTCAGAAACAAACACATCAACAGGGCTGGTCATCGGATCTGGTACAGCAAATCCTATGTCCACTTACCCATCAAATCATTGTTGCAGGATCTGGGTTAATCTGCAATGTGCAATCACTACAAATCTTCCTGCGCTCTTTGTTTTGGCTACGACAGGGCCTTCATGAGCTGTCTGCTCACTGATATATCAAAACTGATCTGTCATGGGCTTTTTTTTTTGGTACATTTCCTCTTGCTTTAGAGACTACCCCTCCATTCAGACTCTTGCTACTGACTACGGTTTATACTGAAAACATGGAATTCATAGAAGGGGCAAGGGAGAGGATAAGGGTGAAAATGGGAGAATAAAAGGCAGAGGCCAAGGACTCCTGAGCAAAGTTAACAGCAGAAAGGGTAAAACTGAGGGTTTGTCATTAGGCAGCCACAGCCACACATGTTCACCCTTGACACCGCTAGGATAAACTTGTCGCCTCACGTTTATTTTCTTTGAATTGCAAAACGTACAGAAGCACCAGATACTGTGCTCCCCACAGCGAGCAGGACAAGAGCTGCATCACTTAATGACTCTATTTACATTAACAAATGGTAGAAAATACAGCGGCATTCCAGGCATTTCTGTGTGGTGTACAGGCTGCTTTCAGTGGATCTAAATTCACGAAAAGGCTGTTCTAACTTGAACCACTGGATGAATGTACAAGATACTCTAATCATAAGCCCTTCTGCTTCTGGCAGCAACAAGTACAAAACCCAGGGCAAGCTTTTACTAACGCTATCAACATTTTAATAGCAGCAATCAGAACTTCTCAGAATGTCTTAGTAAAAACAGCTCTGCATCATAGTTACTGATATGTCACCACTTTAATGTTTGCCTCGACCAAAGAGTCTTTGAACCATTTATTGATCTTGATAGTATCAAGATGTATTAACATTTGAGAGAAAGATGAACTTTTTTCCTTCCTTCCATGCTCAGCTCAGCACCCACAAACCTGAATTTGAGCTGATTCACCACCAAATTACCAAGTCAGACGTTCTCAGTAGTGTACCATACCACTGATGCCTGTTATGTGCTAGGGAGCTTCTCGCGCTAGCAGGAGAACGTAACATCGGGCTTCCATATATTGTATCTGTTCTTCCTACATTGGGAGGACTTTTCCCTTTATTTTCTTCTCAGTATTACTAGCAAAATTTTATCTCTGAGGGAACTAAAAGCATATGAAACATGGCTGCAGGCAGGCTGGTCTGATCTGCAAAATAAAGTCACCTCCAGGGAACAGAGATGATCTAGAATGAATGGCAACTGATGGTATCTTATCTACCCTGGTACCTCGTCCTACACCATGACTGCTAGAATTTCAATAAATAAAAGGAAATTAAGAATCCAAGAAGCATAAAGTATTTTTTTTCCCTCCTTAGGAATAAGAAAATAGGTCTTCTTTCTTTAGATAGCTTTCCTCAATAAGAGTTGTTAATATATGATCAGATGAGGTACCTTAGATGAACAGGTTATATCACTGTAGGGTTTAACAACAACCTTCTCAGAACTGCACAGGTTATAGCCCCTGTTTCCAGCTTAGCTAAGAATCCTATCCAGCTTTAAGAACTAGGATTTGTTCCACCATTCCATTTACTTCAGAATTACAGTGTGCAATAACCAAGGAGACTGTATGAACCAGCAAACTAAACTACTCAATATTTATATTGTGACAGACACTATTTTAGCATTGATGATAAAAAGTTGTGAGATGAATTCAATTAAAAATCACCTTCTCTCCCTCAAAAAATGAAATAGATAAAATCCAACTATATTTGCACATAATCATTTGAGCCAAGTACTCCATATTAAAAACATGTTCTGTTATTCCTAGAAGTGCTGCATGCCTTTTAACGCTTTCTTCCAGCTAATTTTTAATAAATGAATATGGATACTCAGCAATTTAGTTTATATCTGTCTTATAAAATCTAAAAGGCCCAAGCTTAAAGATCAATTATTTCAGACATTTTCTTCTTCCTATGTATTATTGCTTTTGCCCTGATACATATAAAAAAACTGATGAAAAACATGCATAAAGGCACTGAAAGATAACACCATGCAGGCAGTTCTTCAAAACCATTTGAGCCTGCCACTTCCCCCAAAGATTCAGTAGCTCACTGCTGGCAGACAGAGAGCAAGGAGAGTATTTACGAAGCAAATAATAAACACATTAGAAAAAAACAGCAATACGCTCGTGTAAGTTTTGTATCCAGATGCCAAAAAGGCAACTTCTTATCCGCTATTTCACAGGCTTGCCATGTGCTGTCAGAGAGTATTTTATCATCTTTATTACCTACTAAAGCAACCTCTGATTGATTTTAAGTTTAAAATGGGAGTTTACAGGAACAAAAGGAAAAAATATATCACCAAAGCAAGGCTAGGAAACATAACAAACACCTTATCCATACACAGGCAACTGCATGAGTTTACAAAGCAAAACAAATCCCAGGCAATGCATTTTCTGCTTTCATGTGGATTTCAAAAAGTCTACTACTAGAGATGGAAATTTCCACATAAATACTTCCAAAGGAGGCACAAGAGTCAAGAGAGACAACTTGACCCTAAAATTGCACAGTTAAATTCAGCTGCAGATTCCAGAGCCCACACTGGATAGTGTCTCTAGTCGATTTGGCAAAACAGAAATATAAATTTATAATTAATCTGCCTTCTAATGCCTGATATTTCATGCAAGTGCAAATGAATTACATGACTGTCAACCTAAATCTGAGAAACAAGTTTGTTTGGGTTTGTTTATTTTTTCAGAGTACCTTTCCTGCTAGGGAATTAGGATTTTGCTAGATTAATGCAGACAAAGATGCCACTCTACATCGTAGTCCTTATTACTATTTAAAATTTTTAACTGTAAAACTCAGATTAAAAAAAAAATAGGTTGACATTGAAAGCAAGAGGGCAAAAAAAAAAAAAAAAAAAAGAATGAATGAAGCTTGATTGGTTTAGTCCAGCATACATCACTTCCACTTCTAAGAACTTTCCCTGTATGCAAATGCCAGCAAGTGCTAACAACTATTTTCCTTTCCAATGTGAAAATCAGAAAGAAACTTACAAACGATCCATGATGAGTAAGGGGAAGTGAATAATCAATAGCAACTTTCACTAACATCTCTTTAGACCTATGACTTCCTTTCTCAAAACATCTGAAATGCATCAAGAAGTGGTTCTCATGGTGTTATTTCCAGTGTAAGGTCCCTTCCACACATCCCATTTTCGTACAACATCTAGCACAAGAGCTTACCAAACCACACTAGATCCTGACAGAAGCAACCCTACCCTAAACAAACATTCAAGTATGTGAGATATACGCTGGAGCTTCCCTCCATAGGCCAAGGTCCAGGTTCCTTGCTACCCTATGACTAGAACTCTTGCACTTTACATTCAGTGCACAGGTGCTCCAAACTGCTAGAGGATAAAATCCAAAACCTGCAAAGCATCAGGGCAGCGTGGGAAAGAAGAGTGCAGCAGAGAAGAATAGGAGGCAAACAGTTCTCAGAACAGAGCACTCCTTCACGGACTGTTCTTGCTTTCTTACAAATAACACATTGGATTTCCATTTGAAAAACCAAAAGCTCAGGTGCATGTGATTTTTTTTGTATTTGATGCCCAGTGTTTATCTGATTGCCTAAGATTTCATTTTCATGGTCCAATTGCTTAAGCGCCAAGATTTATCACTGCTGCTTTTGTGCCCATTTACTCGAGTTAACTTGGCATTTGTCTTCTTGTGCGTGAAAGTGTCACCCTGAGAAGCTGTCACGCTTCATTTCTTTAAAATGCAGAGATCTGCTGAGAGTACCTGCTATCTATCCCCTGAGGGCCAAGTTATTGTCAGCCACTTAATTCCCTCTTCTCTTCCAATTTCCTTGAGGATCCAGCAGCTGTACTGAAAGATGAAGAACTCACATAGACCTGAAATTTTAACAGAAATCTCTCCAAGATGTGCAGAAGCACTTCAAACAACATTGAAATAATT
The DNA here is from genome assembly GCA_032273925.1 of Rhynchotus rufescens. Classification (NCBI taxonomy): domain Eukaryota; kingdom Metazoa; phylum Chordata; class Aves; order Tinamiformes; family Tinamidae; genus Rhynchotus; species Rhynchotus rufescens. The sequence continues at coordinate 3,971 of JAVCKT010000145.1, read as the reverse complement.
TAGTGGAACAAAATGCCAAAGTGTTGTCCAGAAGTGACATTGTTGAGTGCTCAAGTCTTCTGCCCACAGAGACAGGCAAGCTTCAAATACTACTACACTTACTGGGTTATATTACTGCCCCTGCAATTTTTCTTTACTCCGTTTTGCTGAGTTAATTGACACATACAGTGGAAAGCTGCAATGGACACTTGCTGAAGCCACTGGTACAACTGGTTTTGTAATGTGATTCACATAAGCTGTACTTTGCTAGGATAGAAACACAACATAGTATTCCCTTATCCATAAGGTTAACACACAGTGAACTGTTTTAAACAGTAATTCTAAAGTAATTCTCACATACTTGAACAGCTTTTTGGGACCTCAAAGTCTTTATAGTGCTGGCTGATGATATAACACACTCTAGTTACTGACAGCACATTGCTTGTGCCTCCATGGTATGGGCACAAGGGAAAGAGAGAGAACAGGAGAGGAATAAAAACAGACTTGCTGAACTGATCTTCGCAACACAAGTTAATTCACATAGCACAGCACAAATTAATTCACAAATTAATTCTTCTGCTTACAGTGAAGAATGTTCTGGTCTCTCCAATCCAAGCTCTGTTACTGAAAACCCCCCAAAGAAAGAAGAGCTTTTAATAAAGGTAAAAAGTATATATACATATTTTTAATATGCACTTAAGTCACAGTATCTGTTTTGAGATCACTACACCAGGTAACATTTTCATTTTAATCATAAAGCATTTTATAAGAGCCTGTCTATACACTGAAGCAGACACCAACTAGGAAAACTCAAAAACAGTGCTTTCAGAACAAAAATAAGTGATCAGCATTCTCCTCGTTCATATCAAAAGTTGCACAAATGTAAAAGTCCTCACAATCAGTTAATGAAATCAAAGAAGCCACACATTCCAACATTTTTGGCAGTCCTTACCTGACATCAGTAGTAAAATGTAACCATAAATCTAAATAATGCCATTTTCAACATTCTGAATCATTCCAGCAAAAGGGAAAACAATCTTCTAAATCACTTTTTTCCCCTAAGATGAAATACATTAAGAGAGCAGCTACTGAATAGAACACATTGAAATGAAGACAGACCTGGTACTCTAGTGGAAACTTAGCTGAAAGTTGCATATTTTATATATTTAGAGATTTTTTTTCAAGTCTAAACACTAGCTGAAAACTGGAAGAAAAAGATGGTTGTTAGAAGTTTGGGTTGTGACCACTTACAGGTTGCACAGTGCATACACGTACTCATTCTTTTTGCAGTATTTATTTGCAAGGCTCTAGCACTGAGATTTCTCCTTCTGCAATAAATTATTTACTATGACATAGTGTATAGAATGATGGTGAAACATTTCTTGAGGACTCAAAAGACAGACACCTTGCAGAAGTCCATGCCTGAAAATAAAAATGAGAAGGAGACAACAGCCTCCTTGTGTCTTCATTAGCTAGATCCCTTCTCTTCTTTGGCTACAGAAGCTTCCATAGGATTAGCTTCTAAATCTTTGCTTGACTTCTCTTTCTCTTCTTCTTCATCCTCTTGCGGGTAAAGATCTGGGTATTTTTGCATGCACTCCTGCATCGCACGGAATTGGTCCACACAGTCCGACCCCTTGATTTCTTCTGTGCTATAGTGGAAACAAGAAAACGCGGACTTGAACTGTTCCCCACAGGGACCACTAGCCATTCCACCAAGACATGGGCAATTCCAATTGATGTCTCCACTGGGCAATATCAATCCTGAACAAACAAGAGAGAAGAAAAGTTAAGTGCTCCTTTCAAAAACTAATTTCCTTCCATGAAAGCTGCTACATTGCAGGAATAATCTAAAGCACCAGGATCGTTGTACTGACTCTGTAGCTTCAAGTGTGCAAAACACCTTCCATTTTCCGACTAGCTTTTTTCTAATTCTGGCCTGTATGATCCATTACTGGGCACAAGTCATTAGTTTCATCTCTCTCAGTTAAGTCTTTCTACCTTGACTACAGCCTGCTGAAAATATTCTAAAAAAGTTCAAAGTGGAAATAACCATCATCTGGCACCAAGGTAATCTACTCAATGGACCTGTCAGAAGAGCATGAAAGCTTTAAAATGTTTTCACACAAGTTGTGAGAAGTTACCATCAGTATTAAGAACAGAACTCATTCAAACTAAGTTGGATGGATACTTTCTTCTTTTTCTTTTCAAATGAATTTGCAAACACTAAATCACAGCTTTCCCTTCAAATTTGAACAGGAAAACCAGAATCACAAAATCAAAGCCACAGATCAGCTTATTTGCAAGACATGCACAGATCAACTCAATTGCCACAGAACAGAAGGAATAGTAAGCGCATACCAACATGCTTAGTTCCACCACCAAAAACAAACAAACTCCTTCAGTTTTAGGTTAAAAATGAAAATGAGTTGCAGTTTCTGCTCTGGAACAGAGAAATTAAATACTTGTATGGTAGAGGACAAGTTGGAGAGTGCTGGTAGATCAAGGCGGAGATTTAAGTTAGCAATATTCTTTGAGATATCAATTGATAGGAATGACATATTTCAAGCATGACTTAAAGTGTCATGCATAGATGCATATTACAACAGACTTGTTCATGTTGGCTTCTGGATTCTTTGCTATATTGCTTTAAGTAATCAATATACCTTAATTCCCCTCTCTACTTCACATGAGCATGTGTGCCGTTATGTTCATCAATAAAAAAACACAGTCCTATGATCCAAGTTAGTTTCTTCTCTATTTTGACCTTCCCTCTCTCCCCCCCTTTCTCTAGAGGTCCTTTCTCAGCGTTGATCAGTGTCTTTTACATTGCTGTAATGATTTCCTCAGTGTACCTGTCTAAATGCTGTTAACATTGCCATTTTTCATAGACTGAGCTTTATGCAACAGGATAATTGTGTAAGATAAAAGTGATAATCACTGTACTGAACTAACAGACCTAGTAGAGTACATCATGGCATCTCTGGCTGCTTGAAAGAGAAGCAGAACTTCTGAGACAAGAAATTGGATGGCTAGCGCCAGATTCCTTTTTGCCAAGAATGACAAAGCAGAAAGAAGAGACATTGATCACGCAGTGTACAAGAAATATGGTTTGCTTTGTAAGCTAGATTTTGAAGTTCTGTAATCTTCCCCGCTGACATCAAGCACTCACTTTAAAACAATCAGTTTTCCAACACTTCAAAAATGACACAAGAGCAGCTTTGGATTATTACTGGAGACAGCACAGCAATAAAACTACTTGTCAAATAACTCTTAAAAATAGAAATTGTTTATTTTAAAACCAAAATTGCCTTTGGAGTGTGCAAATTTAACGAAGTAGCAATTATTCTTCAAACAACAGATTCCTGGATACTATATGAACACTGGTTTGTATTATTTCATGACTTAAGTGATATTGGTTTCTGATGCTATCGGCATAGAAACTACCTTTTAAAAATCAAACAAATGAGGCAAACACTTCCTCACTGATAATTACAGCAGAATGCATACTTAAACAATTAAAATCAAAACAGATCTCATTCATCATTTTCCATGAAGCACAAGAATGCAATATGTGGGGTGATTATTTTTAATTCTCTGAATTATAACTCCTTTCAAATGCAGTCTCACTGATTCAGTGGGTCACAATCTACTTGAATCTGCTTTCATGATAGAAACCCCAATGTGTTTACATCATAACAGATCAAGGTTTGGTTCAGCCATCGACTGCTGACCTCACACATCCTAATCTCTTTCAGCTCAGGGAATCTGTTAACATTATGGATGAAGGCAGAACATCTGCCATCACATCAACACTTGTCTTTGTACTTGCTGTAATGAAGTCCCACTCTTGTTCTGATAAAACTTTCTTCCATGTTACAAGCCAAACATTCAAACAGCAAGCTGATCTGCTTGTGACATGGCAGAAACGCAGGAAACAGGACAGAAAGGGACTGCATAAGGAGAGGGAAAAAAAAAAAAAGTCTTGCACA
>JAVCKT010000142.1:0-14450 GCA_032273925.1 Rhynchotus rufescens | reverse complement strand
CCTTCCGTCCTTCCTTCCTTCCTTCCTTCCGAGGTCTACTTTCCTCAATGAGATTTCCTTTGATTTCTTGAATATTGGCCAATCAAAAAATTGCAGGTGGAGCTGATTGCAACCTGGCACCCTGGCTTATTGGGCCCTGACATATAGTGAGGTAAGAACTGCTTTAGAGCAACTTGTTGGTCATTGGAACTATGATACCTGAGAGAGAGAGAGAGAGAGAGAAGAGTCTGTTCAGGGGCTCCCAAGTGTTCAGCTGCACAGGCAGGCAGAGAAGTAGCCAAAGAATTTGATGTCTTGCTGGAAAAGGAGCTCCAGGGCAAGAGCTGCATACAGGTGTCTCTTAACGGCTTATTTGGAAATGCTTATTTTGGCTGTGATTTTAACAGAACATTTTATTAAACTGAACTGGGTCTATCTAAGTACAAACGCGCACCATAACATACATTTCAAAAAAGGCTCCATTAAGAGGAGCAGCTAAAAGCATGCTTTCCAAAAGCACAAGCTCTCAGGACATCTCCTACAATAATTTATTATTATTATTACTGTTATTGTCAAAATGAACAAAATCTTTTTATTTGGAGGCCTTGTCCTTTGGAGGCCTTGTTATGATAATAATAATGAATAAGCAATTTAATTAGTGGGAAATAGAAAATCCTGTATTTTTTCCTCCAGGATCAAATAGTCTAGATTACTTGGATATTACAAGGAAGCTGGAAACCATCTCTTTTGGGGAAGCTCAGATTTCTTCCAAGTTGGATTCTGGATAATTAAAGCAGGCCTGTAACTGCTTTGATTTCCTGGTGCTAAAGACTTCAGAAAAAGGGATCCATAAATGATTTCCTAAATTTCCTCCTATTCTTCTGCAAGCAGGTTTCAGTCCAATAGTTACCTTGACCACTTGGCACCTAGGAGGTCATCCCATTCTATAACTGCTTTCATTATTAGTGCTACAAGACTTCACCCTGTTGGGCAGCTGAATCCCCTTTCTGGAGTCAAAAGGGTCCCAAATCATACTGAAATTGAAAATGTAAAACCAAAATTTGTGCTTGCTTCTCATGAACATTTCAGTTACAAATATTTCAGTCAATTCCATAATAAGGAATCCTAAATGACTTCAAAGCTTCAAGCATTTCTAGAACTAAACTCAAGATAAAAATCTTACAGGAAGTTTAGTGGTATTTGGATGCTGTTTTTAATTTTGTTTTTCTTTCATATTTGGACTTATGAGCATTTCTCAGTGGCTCATATTGAAACAAATATGATGCCATGGGAAAGCTCTGTTCTTAGTATCGGTTATCTTCCTGGAAATTGAGATAAGGACATCTCACAAAGAAAAAAAATAGAAAACAAAAAACAAATAAGAAAATCTTTACTAATTAGATTTCCATCTAAATTTTGCACACTGAAGAACATCTAATTTTGCAGACATAAATCCAAACTTTGCAGTTCTGGATTTCCTTTTCTCTCTATAACCTCATCTCACTTCCGAATGAGTGTTTTTAATGTGCCTCTTTATTCTTTCATTTTATTTGAAAACTAGTGACCTTCCGTGTTGATCTCTTTAGCATGAACACTGAAATACCATTTTGTAATGAGGAAACTGTGCGATGTGCCCAGCACAGAATATTAACTCTTCCAGTACTCAGTATCAAAATCACCTTCAAACGCCTTCAAAATCACCTAAAAAGTATCAACCAAACAATATTTAACATCATTAAACCCATCAGTCCAATCCTCACATGGTGCATGAGCTTCCACTCAGCCAGCAGACACTATACTCTTTATGTTCACCTAGCCTGATTTCATGTTTACCTGGCTTGGAACATGGTCAGTTATTGCAAAGTCATTTGTTTTGATGCTTTTTGCAATAATTTAACGCACCACTCCACGTATTTTATCTGTAAGCAGCTGCTCCAAGCTGATGGGAAGATGCCAATAAATCAAACACCTTCTCCCACAGGAATAAGGTAGCCTGGGCTTTGATCATTCAGCTCCACTGGCAGCTCTAGACTGCCTGGGGAACAACTTGCACTGAGCGCGGTGTCCTGGGAATCTTGTGCTTCCCATCCCAAGGGAGTCCCCTGTGCCTACACAACTTCCATTCTCTCCCATTCTACCAACACTTGCAGGAAAATACTTCCTCGCTGAAAATAAAGGAAAGCAGTGAAGTTGTGTGCCCAAAGTAGCAAAGGATGTGTGTCTTGATCAGTGTTTCAGATACCCTTTTCCTGCCTAGGAAGAAATTCTCCTGAAGCTTTCAAGAAAGGAATAGATTCAGGTAACTTCTACTCAGTGAATGTCTTAACAGCATCCTTAACTTTGGCCTTATGTTTAAGTCCCACCTATAGACTCCCAGGCACAGGGTGGTGGATGTGGTGCTGTGCAGGCTCCTCCTTGTCTGTGGAATGGGGCTCCTGCAATTTCCCTGGCACTCTGTGCTGGCTACTCTGCTGCACAGCTCCAGATCTCACAGCATGCTTGACAGCTGCTAGGCAATTAAATTCATCCTCGAAGATGAACGTTGATACTAGATGATTCTATCACAAGGCCACAAAGTCTAAAAAATGTTGGGCTCATTTCACATAGATAATAAAGATGATAATGCCACATAATCTGGATAATTCTCATTTTTGCACACAGTAGCAGAACCAGGGCTGACTCAAGACTTCCCAGTAAGCGCAAGCAAAATTCAATTTTTCAGTCACAGTAGAGCAGCTCCTTGGCACCAACTTTCTTGAATGACTCAGAGCCCTGAGGAAGAACAAATCCCATCTGCCCCAAGCAGAAACTTGTCCATCCTGATCTCTGCTGCCTTTGCTCCTACCCTCTCCCCATTACCGAGCATCAGCATCCAGATGGTGCCAGCCAAGGGGGTGCAGCATGCGGAGGACAAAAAAAACACACCATCCTCAGCTGAGGAGCCAGGTCCATGGCAGCCTCCTCTGTCCTCTGCAGCGCAACCTGCCCTGCCACTTGCATGTGGGCAGTGTGGCCAGGCACTGAGCTGCCACCACTGCTTTGGGCACTTTTCTGGGCTGGGGCCTTTGCAGGACCCCCTTTGACTCCTGCCCTTAATTTGCTTTAGTCTTAGTCGCAGCCTGAGTTTAGACAGCCTCTCTTTCTTGCAAGGATAAGATCCACCAACTTTGTAGCAGATGTTCCTGGTGCTGTAGTTCTCAGATAGCTTTCCATTAAATATATACAGTGGCACTTTGCATCTCTTGTCATCGAGATGTAATTAGCAGCAGGCAGGGGTTGGTAGCTTAGGGGCATCTTTTAGCTCCCTAATGTGCAGATAACTGCCAGCTGGCTCGTCCCTAGGATGAGGAAGCAGGTGGCTCTTTCCTTGGCTGGCAAGTTTGCTTGTTGCTGCAGGAAGGAGAGGTGAGGGGTAACTTACCTCCTCCTGGGAGGCTCCTTGCACCGAGGGCTCCAGGAGGATAGGGAGAGATCAGCTCAGGGAGACACCACAATTGCCCAGTCTGGGCAGTGCTGCTTCCTGCAAGAAACTACTCCTCCCAGCAGACACGGAGTATAGGTTTTGTTCTCCAGCAGTTTAGCAAAATTAGGGTTATTTTAAGCCCACAACAGTGTTTCCAGGTTTGATGAAATTTAGGATAAAATATGAAAGGTTAAATGACTGCTTATGTTCTCTCTCCTGAGGTGAAAATACTGCAAGTGAATGTACTGCATTCATTCCTCCTCCCTAAGACCAGGCTTTTTTTCTTTTTTTTTCTTTTTTCCAAGGACTACAAGAAACACCTGCTGAGTAGGGCTGCACGTGGGCCTCCATTGGGAGGGGCAATCGAGTTATTCCACTTGTTTTCCTTCCTGTGATCAGATGGCTTGAGCTGACCAGAGAAGGTAGGTGGTTCTGCTTAGCTACACATGCTGCCATGGATGATCCCAGGGCACCTTGTAGGGTATCATGATTTGGGGAGCAGATGGAGGAAGGCATTACAGCCTCCTTAGCTCCCTTCTCGCCTGCCCTGGAAATCTCTGGTTTTACCAGATTATTTTCTTTTTTCTTCCATATAGGTCTCATTACCTAGATTAGTAGAAGTTGCCTGTATCTCCAAAAAAGAAAATAGGTCCCTAAGACAAACCATGCCTCCTTTAGAGAATCCGTCATGACAAATACATATTAGATGCCGGAATAGGGATAGAACAACAGCTTACCATTGAGTCTGTTGGCAGCCCTGGTGCTGGGAAGTAACTACTGGTAACCAGTGATTTGAACAAGTGCCCGAGGGTAAAGGCTGGTGTTCATGGCTGCTCAATGAATAACCCATTTACAGGTCGGAAAGCTGATCTGTGAATGTCATATTAATAAATAGAAGGTAAAAATTGAGTGAGGATATCTTTGTGATTACTTTGGGTAGGCAGCTCAGATTCAAGCATACTGTGGGTGCTTCTTTCATCTGTGAAATAAGTGATTTAGTGAGACTCAGCCAGTCCCTTTCCTCAAAGTCATCACCAACAAGGTCGATCCCTATCATGATAAAGAGAGAAAAAAAAAAAAAACTTTCAGATGTCTTCATAAGTTCCAAATTTTTTTCCATGAAGTTGCAATCTGCCCTTCCCTCCAAGGCCTTGTGTCTACCTTTTCCCTTCAGAGGAGCTGGGAACACCTGCCTTGGTGTAGCTGGCTGCCCTGCACCTCTGCACATACCTAGGGCTTTCAGGAGAAATATCCAGTGGACACTGTAGGCAACACAAAAATGATCGTGTGCCTTGGCTTTTACAACCTGAAGATATACCTGTTCTAGCTGGAATATCAAATAAGACCTCCCTTTATTTAGCTATGTGTTTGAAAAAGTGCCGTTCACTACTAAGGGTGAAGAAATATTTCATCATTTCAGACTTACATGGAACTGCATTTATTACAAAATGAAGTCTAAATTTGAATGAGAACCTATTACATCTATTACTGCCTTCTGAGCCATCACAAGTAAATATTATACAGATTATTAGAAGAGCAGAGGAGTCTGGGCAGGTTGGCATCTTGATCAAGGTTAGCCTGTACTCATTATGCAGCAGCACATCTGGAATGGTCCAGTAGTACCCTGAGAATTCCTAATACATTAATAAGACTTACACCTCCTATAATTGCATTTGGCTGATTAACTTTCGTCCAGCTGGTCTTAGCTGCATAAAAAAGGCAATTTATAAGCTTGTTATAGACAAGTAAGTTCTGAACATCTTTGGTGTACATCTTGTCAACTTTTATTCTGACCTGAATAGCTCACTTTTTGTCAGCTTTTAGTAGAGATGAATTGAAAATATCCCTCACAACTATTAGCCCCCCTTCAGCCTGAAACTTCCATCTGACCATATGCCATAAACAAGTATCACATATCGTTTTATTATCAGTCCTTTTAACAGTCAGCACTGACTGCCCCTCGTTACTTGTAGCAGAAGTTTGATGCCTGGTGCAGAAAATAACCAGACCAGACCTTTGGCTTTCTAAGGGCCATTGTTTTAGACCTCTATTTTAGATGCTTTTGTTCCTGCAGCTGAATGGTTTCCAGATCACAGCAGCCTCTGTTTGCTCTTTGAGGAAGGAGGAAAGCATCCATACATTCCCCACCAGTTTAAAATGCAGAACCCCCTTTGTTCAATAGCAAACAAGGCTGCTGGAGATCAATTCTTCTTCTCCTACCATTAGGTGTCACTGCAGTAAATGGAAATTACTAACAAATGGTTTAAACAGAGAAGACATTACCGAAGATTATTCTATGAGAAAAGAAGTAAATATATTTATAAAGTAAATCAGGGCTGTACACTAATAGCACTTTATCTGCATTTCATTCCAAGCTGTTTTTCTAAACAATAAACATATTTATTTTTTACTTCCTAGGGTCCTAAATGATTTGAAAATGGAACTGCACAAAATACTGCCAGAAATTATTTAGTAGTTTTATTACAATGGTAAAATCAAAGCAGATACAAAATGTGCACACAGTATTGACCTGTTGATTTCACATAATATATTTGTTTTATAAAAATTGGAAATATTGTGAAATATAAAATGTACATCAGGAAATGCATGTTGTTCTCATAAGTTTTTAAGCAGATAGGAAAAGAAGGGAAAAAAGAGCAGTCAAAATATTACAGAATAATTCACTTTTCCAACTTCATCTGTAATGAACTGTTTATTTTTACTTCTACATAAAAAAAAATGTTTTAACAACTAAATTATCAACGCAAAATGTGGCATTTATTTGATCTATTTTTTAAAATCATATTTGTGAAGTACTACCAGCACAATCACTCTAATAATTAATTTACAAAAGCTATACTTAGCCCCATATATATCTACTGTAGTTATGAAGAGTCATTACACTTTTATTGATATATTTTTGTTCTTCTCACCATGCTGTAGTACCTATTACTAGGATGGATTCTACCGACTGAATTTTTAGAGATCAAATCTTCTCGAAAACCATCTTTCACCTTTCCCTCTGCTTTGGAGCACAAAAGTAGCCCCCACTGACTTCATTAAAAATTATTTTTAATCTGCAGGCACGGATCAGGCCCCAGCTGGCACCAGGGAATGTTTTGGGGTTCCTGGAAAAGATTAAATCTGGTGGCCCCGGCTTGACTGTTCCTCCAAGTCCTGTCAGCTTCTGAGCAAGCAAATGCAACCCCTGTAGTTCTGAAGAATTCAAGCCAAACAATTTCATACGATCTTATTTTAGTATAATTAGGTATTCTACTTGCTATAAAATGGACCAAAGTGAATTTGACCCATTATGTCTTCACATCTATTAAATTATGTAGTTTGCATTGGAAAAAAAAATCAGTAAACAATCTCTTCTCCTTACATCCCATGACCTTCATCCTCCAAAAAAAAACAACCAATGAAGACCCTGAGAACACGGCTAAATACCCCAAGACAAATTCTCTCCTAGTTCTGCTCAGCACAGCTCCATTGATCCAGTAGGACTGCGTCAACCTTCTTCACTCAACGCTTTGGACTCATTTTGATTGCAGCACTCATTTGAAGCTCTATAGCCAGTATTTTTTTTGTTGTTGTTGGTTTGCTTTGTTTTTTTTTTGTTTGCTTCAGATTTGTACACATTTGAGAAACACCATCAGTTGATTAGTGTATATATCTTAAATCATGTTTCTACTTTTGGATGTATGGGACAAATGAAGAAAAAAGGCCTACATTTCACCTCTCAGTTTTCCTACTGGAAATGGGATTAATCTTAATAAATTCTTTCATCCATGTGATCTAATTCAGCGTCTAGAAAGTTTCATTAGGACATTACACATTTACTTCTCCCAAGGAGTCCGTGTAGCAGCTTAATTAAAAATAAATAAATAAAATGCAAATTCAAGCCAATTAAAAAAATAAAAATATTAAATAGTAATGCCACATAGGAACAGATTTTGATGTACATGTATGTGTATCTATCTATATATATAAAATAAATACATACACATATGTGTATTTTGCACCTACCACCAAATTTAGTTTTACATACATTTACATTTAAATAATTCAGTTAGTCCCCTATTCTAATGGCTTATTTTTTTGGAAGATGAAGACAAACGGCTTAGACCTTGAAAAACACATGGGCTACTCAGATAGATGGCATCTGGGAGGACTCCGAACTCCCTCAACATTCTATAGGGAAAAACAGAGCCAGGTGCATTTCTTCCTAAATCAAATTAGCTAGAAGATGCCACATCCAATTGTAGTAAATTGATGTGAGAGTTTGTGATGTCTATAGCAGATCTTACAACAAAGGTCAATGTGCAGAGACATAGACAACAGGCTGGGATACAGCACCTTAGAGTGGAACTGCTCTAACAAAAGCAGCAAAGATGTAAAATGGCATCAATTTTTTAATACAGGAAAATACAGTTTTAATGATGTATTTTAATTAGCCTGAACCAATAATTTATATCCATAAAAAAATTTAATAGAAAATGGTGTTTGACTGAGGTGTTTCCAAACATACGATTAGAAGAAAAAATTTAGTTTTAAAAATAAAATTGAATTTACTAAAATCAAGCTACAGAATTGAGTAAAGTGGGATTATATTGACAAGGAAGCTTGGAAAGGAGATCAGATATAGTTATCTATTACATAAACTTACAGAAAAAATACTGACATATGTCAAATTTACCTGTCATAGTTGCTGTTTTTAAACATCCCCCTTGACATAAACAAGTTTATATCATGTTTTATGACATTTAATTATCTCTAATTTTATTTAATTAATGTCATACGACATCTAAAGCAATTCAAATGTTTTCTTAAATAAATGATGGGAAAGTACTGGTTAAAGCAACTGTACAAGCATATTCCATCCAGAAATCTGTGATTACAGGAATACTGAATTGGCAAGGTCTAGGTCCTTAAGTACAGAATATGTCAGGATAAAAGCTGCCTGTGTAACTATAAGCCCAATCTTAAATGCATATATAAAGCTCCTTTTAATTACTTAATCACACAGTGACTTCTCCATGGGATTTTTAGCTCCCTTAATGAGCAACTTAAATACTTGTTATAAATCAGCTACTCATTTTTTACTTCTTAATCCCCAAGCATTGTTTATTACATGTTGTTCAAGGTCTGACTTGAAGGCATTCATTGATGTCGAGGTCCTGGGCACAGCCTGCTCCCCATGAGCTAGCAGAGGCTCCTGCCCAGGTCGTGTGCTCTTTGTGGGTGTCTTCATGCCCTTTTGGGTCAATGCAAGTGGCCTGAGCAGGCAGGTAACGAGGAGAGGCCAAGGTGTGAGGTCCAAAAGTGCAGCACAACCACATAAGGTCTTCAAGGGAACTTCCAGCTCCCACCCGCTCAAGTAGTCCTGATTACACCAGTATCACCACGAACCCTTTGTTTCTTGAAAATTCCATAGAGAGCTTAAAAGCTCAAATCAAATAAAGCTGCTACCACTGGATGTTTTGAAAAACACTGTAGAAGTTTGAAGCTGAACTTTGAGCAGCTCATGAAGCCGCTGATGGCATCAGCTCTGCATCTGGACTAATGCAGAATCAGCAGCAGAAATAGGGGCCGCACAACTTTTTCAGGCTGTAAGTAGGCTATTTAAAGAGAGCACCAATATTTAACCAGGCTTTTTTTTTCTTTTTTTAATAGTTATTCTGGAGTTAGGGTATTGTAGGTAATTCAAATATATTTTTAATTTGTGTATTCGATTACTTTAGCTGTGTTTGTATTTAAAATATTGCTGCTGCAGCATGCATAAAATAACTGCACTTTGCATTTCAAAATATCCTTCAGAGGACTGGGTGGCTCAGAGGACTGGGAGCAGGATCCAAGTCCTTTCACCTCCTTGCTGCCAATCCTAATTCATTCAGGCCAGTAGTAGACAAAAAGTCACTGTGAATGTCACGGGAGGTGCGTGAGGTTCTTCGGGGACTCCAGGGATGGCCACGCGCTCCGAGCAGCCCCACGCTGCCTCTAGTCCCCGCTGCTGTTATATTCAGAGCAGCAACACAGAGGCCAGGGGGTGAATGAGCCTCAGCGTTCAATTACCTCTCAGCCTCAGCGAATAATTCTCTGCGACAAGAGGGAAGGCACTGGTGTAATAATAGCACTGGAGGTCCTCCTCACTCCTGGTTATCACACTGAAGGGAGATGTTGCCTTACGTGCCTGTTTCCTCCAGGAGATGCCACATTTACCTGCTTGAATGCAGCTGTGACAGCTCAGTGGATGTGAATGTAGAGGACAGGGCACCCTGTGGCACTCTTTGGAGTTACCTCCAAAGCGGCTGGACCTACCAAGGAACAAATAATGCCCCTAAGAATTGGGAACCGTGACAGGAACTAGGTGCTTGGAAAAATCAGATTTGCTTATAAGAGAGATGAAGGACCCTGCAGTAGGTAGGAAGCAGCTCCTGCCTGGCAGGAAGAGAGTGTTCAGGTAGATGGAAGGTGCAGCTGCAGCCCGAGAAGATGTTCAGGCCTCGAGGGTCTAGGAGCCAGCCCCAGAAGCAAGTCTGGGCCACTCTGGTGACCACTTCTATCATCACTAGATCCACACATGCACAGATTAAGCCCTTTGATCCCCCAAATCGAAACACCTCAAGGCAGCAAATCTTACAACCTCCACTATATTTTTATCATAAAGTTTCAGTAGAGTTTCTACAGCAGCTTTTAACAGAAAATACAGCTGTATTTTGCAGGCAGCTGAATGGCAGCAAGCACAGGTCGAAGGGATGCATGGACAAGGAAGCACTGCAGTTCTGCACAGGGTTAGGGCCAGTGCACTGGGTGAATTCTTCGTGCTACGGATCAGACAGATTTAGAAACAGACTGCAGCAGCTGTGGAAGACAAACTGGTTGCATTTCACCAGATATTTTGCCCTGACAGCTTCTGCTCATACACATAATACCGTCCTTATGCATGTTGAGGAGGAGGGATAATTTTGTAAGGGAATGGTCTGGAACAGCATACTGGAATTTCTTCCGCCTGTCAGCAGAGCCTCTATGTTATTTGTAATTTTTATGTATTAGTGTTCTGGTATCTCTGTCTATACAAAATTAGACCCTGTGGAAGAGTAATTTTTTGCCTAGCTTCCTAAGGAAATGAAGCTTATTGCAATCAAGATGTTTGTGTGTCCGTCTGGGTCCTTTTTTATCCTCCTAGTAATAATTTTTAAGCTCCTGGGCTGATTTCAAACAAGTTTGATCAGTAATGATTTCAAAAATAATTATATTTCCACACTTCTCAGGAAAATAGAAAAATAGAGGACAGAAGTGCAAATTATGATCCCCACCGACAGCAAGGCTTCAGCTTGAATTCACTCTAGAGTGCTCTTGGCAGCAAAAAGAGCTTGCCAATGCCAGACATCAGAAAAAAACAACAGCCAAATGTCATGATTTTATGGGTGCTGGAATCCATCGGCCCTCAGATAGGGTCTTGATCTTGCAACGATTTGCTCCTGCTGAGGGGAGCAAGGCTGCTTGTTGAGATGGGAAATTGCACCTTACATCTCTACCCTACCCAAGGCCTTGCTGGCTCTGAAGGTCTTCCCTCCCTTTCCTTGACATGGCTCACGGCAGCATCAGGGGTGCACATCCCTTCTCCTCGGGCCGTTTGTGCCTTCCATGCGACTCAGTGCTGAGTCAGCTTAATGCAGAATGGCAGAAAAATGCCCTAGCAAAGAAAGTGAAAAGCTTTTTGCAAGACTGGGCACTAAGGGGATCTGCCAAACACAAGGCTGGCATATGGGGTAAAGGAAGAGCAAGCAGCAGATTATGGGGAAAAGGGAGAGAGGGACTAGGGAAAGTGGAGCAGGATTGTATCCTCTCAGAACAGCACGTTGTTAGGTAGGTTCAGGTGAAGAGTATCGACGTCTGTAATTGCATGTGCTTATGCTAATTGCGGAAACATAAAATAACCAGCTGTGAACAAGACTGTTCCACACGGTCTCCTTTGCATTTATTAGATTGTACATGGAAATTAAAACATTGTTTTTTTAATAGTGTGAAAATCCAAGCGGTTTCACACCCTGACAATAAGGAATGGCCAAGATGAGTTTTTCTGGAGGTGACTTGCTGGGGAGTAGTGACATCCAGGTACCACTGCAAATAACATGATTTTTCCAGTGCCTTTTGGGGACTTTTGCTAGAACTGAATTAGTCTGTCTACATATAAAAATTACACCAGTTCAGGTATGTACCATGGTGGTTAAGCCAGCAATCCTCCATGAACAGGGAGAAAGAAGATTTTCAAAGACCAGGAGGGCTTTAATAAAGAGCAGGAGAGAATAAAAGTAAGAGACAAGACTGCTTCTTATGCTGACACATCTAATATCCCATAGTGCTCACATATACCTGTGTTTAGTGCCCTTTTGCTGCCACTGAATATGTATGACTCTCCCAAAAATGTTTATGCTAAGACAAGCACTTATTGTTGGTTCCTGTGAGCTAAATACCTACTTAAAAAAGATCAAATCAGTCTTTCAGAGAGACTTCAAGTTAATGGTAAGCATTTTTTTTCTGCAAATATTTTGCAATAAAGCAAACTTGTCGTTAAAAAGAGACCTTTCAATCAAAATCCTCATTCTACCACCTGCAAATTCTCTGTGCCTCTATGCATTTTTTAATAAAAAATGTCATGTTTTTGGAAATCAAAACTCTTTACTCTGCAGCTTTTATTAAAAAGCAAGGAGAAAAATAAGAAAATCTAGTCCGTGTACATTTTTCCTTCTAGAAAGGCCATTTGTTTATCAGGACCTTTTATTTGAACAGAAGATTTTGGTTATTTCTAGCTTTAATTTTAAGAGCAATCGTGTAAAACCCGGTGCGAGTGTCATCCCTGACTACACAGCCTATATTTCTGGTCCCTGTAATACCAACCCCTGGACTAAAAGATAAGTATAGGTCGAGTTTTGCTTGGCTTAACCAACACCCTCCAGACAAGCTAAAATGCTGTGGCACAACAGGGATGCTGAGTGTCTCTGCCCAGGATTAACATTTAAGAGGTTTTGGTAACTGTGGGGGGACCAACATGCTACTACCTTCCCAAGCCCTTTCATGTCTAATGCTTAATTTCCTCTTCCTCATTTCAAGTAATTCAACACTCCATTTCTTAGTACAGAATGAGAATAAGGACTGGAAAGTATCCGTCACAGTGGGTCAGGAAAGAAAATAATCTGCAAGAAAGTGATTAGGGATTATTGAAAGAAAAGACACTGAAAAGAAAATAACAAGGGAACTGTTAAACAAAAAATAGTGCTTAGATTATGTGAAAACGCAGGTCTTCCTACTTATCTTAACATGCCTACAAGGGAGAGGATTTGTTAACAATGTAAATTAAAAGGACAATAAAAAAGAAAAAGTAATTATTGTTATTGTGATCATACGTTTCTAGTGTTGTCAGGCTAAGAAGTCAAATGAAGCTGTTATAGAGTTGTTAAAATTCTGAATGTTGCTTATCTAAAGTAAAATACTGCTATTTTTTCAGGATTTAGAGAGAATTCTTTTGAGCAGAGGTGTACAGATATACTCCCACTAAAGCCAACAGCGAGAGTTTAGTAGCAAATCAAAATTTGGGCCTGAATCGATACAGGAAAAAATGACCCATTTTCAAGTTATGAAAGGAGCTGTAAATTTTACAGCATACAGATTATATTCAGTAACTTCCTACTTTCTGTATTTTTAAAAATTCTGATCAATTTTTGCCCTTCGAAAATTCAGATGCATTTAGTGAAGTGCTCTGCTGAAACGCAGCGTATTTATTGACAATGAAACGAGGGCAGTACACTTCCAAGCAATTTCAAAATAACTCTGTTCGATTACTTTCAATGCAAGGATGATAGCACAGAGGATTATTTTTCTGTTGTAGTAAATTATTTATGTGAAAGTTGTTTTCCTTTTAACAAGTAAATCTTCCTAGGCACAATTGCATTAGGTCTCTTGAATTTCATAATGGGGTTATCAATGAATGCACGTGGAGTTTCAAGGTAAGCCTCAGGTTCAGCTAAGCTGGTGCAATATAGAAAATCAGCTGCTGTATTTACATGGCCACGAGTCTTCTGCATTACTTGCCCCATGGGTGAGAGGAGCTTAAACACTGCTACTTTGCGTTGCTCTCTGTTTGTCCCATGGTGCAAAACAGGAGAGAATTAAGCAGTGGCAACAAAGTGGACAAAGGAATGATAGAGCAGTAACTGTCCTCATGCTAGATCTGGTGTTTAAGCCTCTATATGTATGTATGTATATATGTTTGTAGCAGAATATGAGACTGGAAGCAACAGGTATCTCTACAAAGCAATTTTTCCGGTGACACAAAGTCAGACATGGTGTATTTTCGCGTCCTTTTCTGATATATCTGCATGCCTGTGTGCTCTCTATACAGTGCCAGACATTAACTGAACCCTGCCCAGTCAATAAGGCATTGATGTAATTCATGCTTCTTCCTATATATAAAAATATGACTTCACAAGCAAGCAGACGTTGGACTTGGCAAGCAGGAGACTTGTCTAATGACGAGTACTCATTAAAGTATGTGGATGAAGTGGGAAGTTTGGACTGGGCTACGGGGAAGAAAGGGAGATGTTTTTGACTATGTTTGCTTTGGGTTCAGGGTTGTCAAACCCTGGCTATGAGTGGTAGAAACACTTTGGCAGCTCTGTTCCCTCCTGGCAGGCAATGAGCAGAGGACGACACAGACAAAACTGTGCACGGAACCACGGACTTGGGAGCACACCGTGCACCAATGCTACATTTCAGTAAAAGCAGATTGGCCATCTTCCATTTGGAAAACATCTGAGGCTGCTTGCTGGAAGGGAGCTTTGACACTTGCCCTTGTTCTGTGAGCAACTATATCAATGAATCTGTATTCATCAGTCTACATCACTGAATCTGTTTTTGTCATCTACAATCCAGAAGTCACATCTAAAACTTTATTTAAGCTTCAAAAATCGCACTTCTGGCTTTGTCTAAGCATCAGATCCAGTCA
>JAVCKT010000140.1:4318-26447 GCA_032273925.1 Rhynchotus rufescens | reverse complement strand
TCCCTCCTCCCTCTGAGAGTCCTCCTCACTGGCACGTGTGGCGAGTGAGCGATGCCCCGGTGCCTGGGGGAGCCTCCCTTGACCTGCAAGACTTCATTTCCTTGGCTGTAACCTCGTGTGTGAGTTGTCGCTGCCCCCCGGATCTCGCTGCTTAGCACCCCCAAGGCTTTGGCTTTGGCTTGGAGGAGCACGAGGTGCTCGGCTCTGCAGAGGATACGTGCTGGGGAGCCTCTCCTTTCGCAAGAACTCCAGCAGCACACGGCATGTCTAGCCCTGGATCTATCCCATTTCCCCCAGCCTTGGATCCACCTCTGCCTCTGCTCCAGGCTCGTCTTGGACGGGACGTTTTAGCCCCTCTGTCAGCTCCAAGCAAGCCAGGCAGTCTGGATGGGATGCGTGTGGACCAACATGTGTGCTGTTCCTCTGCCAGGGCAGCGCAGTTCCACTCTGGTGTCAGCAAAAGGCTTTTTTTTTAAGTGTTTTCTGGAAGCAGGATGTGATCATCACAGGCTGACAGAATAAATCAGCCTTGTCCCATGCCTGGTTTTGGTCAGTGCTGGATCTTCTTGTGCAGATCAGATGATGCTCGTTGTCCAGCATCCTCCTTTCTGTCTTCCTCAGGCTGGGTTTATGTAACGGGATGGAAAACGTGTTTGTGTTCAGTCCTTTCATCCTCCAAAGGTCCCATGGATTCTCAGCACAGACTCTTAGGAAATGGGAACCGTGTTTTTCAGGAAACTTGCTGACCTGGGCGCAGCACCAGCCTGGGTCAGTGGAGTGATCTAAGGGGAGAGAGACAAAACGTGAAGTCTTCCACGCAACACCTTGCGGACACGAGTCTGCTATTGAGATGCACCTGGATTCTGTGCCTGGCATTCATTTCCACTGGGTTTTTCAGCGGGTTGTGGCCCAGCTTCTGCCCCATTGGTACTTTTTTACATGGCATCTGGTGACACAAAACCTACCTCTAGCTGTAGAAGAGAGATTCCCCCGTGCCTTTGGTGCATCCAGAATGACAGAGCAGAGCTGAGACCTCTTGGAATTTGCTGATTAGCCTGTAAGTGTATTGAAAGGCCTCATTAAAACGCCATTAATGCTGGACCCCTTCCCAATGAGCCATCTCTTATTGCTACCCAGAGAAACCCAGAGGAAATGGGAAGGTGCTGCTGGCGGAGCGTTCCCCGGGCACGCAGCGTGGACTCGCCGTGGAGCAGCTTTGCGGTGCTGCGAGACTTAATGTGGCGCTTCTGAACGTGGCAGAGGGCCTCTTGCCTCTTATTTTTGCCCACCCAGATGCTCAGCGGTTGCTCAGACTCTGCCTTAGTTGCTAAACTCCATCCTAAGCCTTGCTGCTCGCCTTGGCCCATGCCTGAGCTTTGGGTGTGAGCCCTGTGTCCAGGCATTTCCTACGGCGCGGGGCGCATGGAGCGGCGCTTGCCCGCGCTGCGCCCGCGGTATCCAGCAGCACGGCCATTGGAAAGGACCTCAGGAAACCTGGAGGGAAAAAAAAAGGGCCCAATTAATAACGCCGCATTGTTATCTGCGCTAAGAAAGAGCCCCGTCCCGGGAAGCGTGCCAGAGAAGGAGACTCGAAGGAATGCAGGGAGTGGCCGGCCCGAATAACAGATGTGTATCGGCTCCGTCTCTCCGGGAGACGGAAGGTGACCCGTGTCATCGAGCTCCGGCCACGTCTCGGAGCCCGCGCTCCTCGTGCCGATGCCGAATCCGAATTGAGCCGGGACCGCGCCGGAGGGCAGCGTCGTCATCTTCCACATCCCCATGCAAAGAAGAGCCCTCCGTGCTCTTCCTCACTGTTTCTTCCTCCTCCTCGTCCCTGAGGTCGCGGCGCTTCGCAGGCATTAGTGACCCCGTCTCCACAACACGTTATGCCATAAGGAAAAGCCATTTCCTCGTTAGGGATTGGCAGCAGAGGTACGCGGGGCTCGGGGACCGAGCCGGCTCCCACAGGAAGCCTTGGCTTCAGGATGAGAACAAATCCCCGAGACCCAGAATTTCGGCCGCAGCCCCAGGCCGCCCTCGTCCCTTAGGAAAACGGGGGCACTGAGGGAAGGGTCACTTGGAAATGTTTAAATTCTTCGCAAACATCAGTGTTTGCAGCCCTAAATGTTACAGGAGCAAAGCTGCTGCTGGAGGTTTAGCTCAGTCTGCCGCAGAACATTAGAAAGGCTGAAAATATGATCGTATAATTTAATCAGATTTTTCCCCAGAACATGTTTGCAAGTATTGACTTAGAAATAAGGTAATGTCCATAATTTATGTTGTTGAATTAACAAACTTGGCTGTTAGATATTGCATCTCACTGTTTTACATGAAACATTTTCTCTACAGTGCCACAGAAATTTGTCTATAGGTTTACATATCATAATTTCCCTGTAGCTAGGATAAATGGAGGCATATACAAAACAAGTTCTTGGTATGGAGACACTTGTTTTGTGAGGAGTTATTGCATACTTGCTTTGCTTAGCTTCTGAAATTTCACTTCTGTGTTTACCTTAAGGAGAAAGGGTATAATGCTTATTATAGCATTTACTGTAGTTATTGAAGAGATTTATGCCTATAAACAAAAGAAGATAAGAGTTTGCTGCATCTTTCTGATATCTTTCCTCATCTAATATCTTTCCCCCAGGTGATGCTTCATTTAGAAAGGTGGTTCCTGGGTGGTGCTTTGCAGGAGGCATCAGGGCTGGGGATACGACGCTCCGTTCTGGAGCTGCCACAGTGACCTGCCAGGGACAGGCCACATTTTTGGTGCTGAAGGCACTTTTGAAAATCATATTTGCGCTCTCACCTGGATGCTTCTCGAACCGGTGCCCACCGCCAGCTAGATATTGGTGTATTTGTGTATATATTGTTGTATATATGATACTGTTAGCTGCCTGTGGGGGTATTTAATCCAAGCTATGGTGTTTTTTTCAGTGCAGGGGCTGTCCTGATGCGCTCAGATTGTTGTCTTGTGCGGATGGACACTTGGTGTTTGGTCGGCGTGGTGCAGCGCGTAGCACCCGCTCGCCGCAGGGGAGGGGATTGGAGCCTGATTTCCAAGCCTTTAGGAGCCTGATCCATGTCAGTGAAAATCTTAGGCCTTTTTTAGGGACTGTGAATACTCGTGGCTGCATTTCTGGAGATTTCAGGAGAGATTCTTGTGGAGAGAGTGGAAATGCACTTGGACTGCTCTGGCATCCCTGCCCTTGCTGCGCTGGGCACTGTGGCCCTCACTGGCTTTCTGGGCTGCTTTGGCAGCAGGAATGCACAAGAGGACCTGGGAATCTGTTAGTTCTCGTTCTTTCTGATGTCCTTGTGGCTCCTTCTGGTTAGATGGAAGTCGGTCATCTGGTGAGGGGCCCTGCAGGGTGCTAAAAGATTTGCTGTGGCCACTGCATGTATATCCCTGCTTGAACAGGACGGTTGGACGAGGTGATCCCTAGAGGTCCCTTCCCACCTTGACCCTTCTGTGATTCCACTTGGTTTTGGAGAACATCTTCCTCCCACGGTGACATCTAAGCCTCTTCAGCCACCAGTCTGTGGAGACAGCAAAGGCTCTGTAGTGGGTGACATTCTGCCCCCCTGTGCCCCTGGCCGCCCTCCCTTTTTGAGGATAAAAGCCACTGCTTTGGACAACCGTTTATTTAAATAGCTTTTGCTTGTTTGTTTTTAATGTTTGGTGTATCTTTTTTTTCTTTTTTGTCTAAAATGAAACGTCTGGGGATAGTGAGATGTGAGGACAGGAACGAAGCTGCTGGAGCTTCCGAGAGACCTAGAGCAGATGAGCCAAGGGAAGAGTCCCTGTCACGCAGGGCCAGGACGTTCCCCTCGTACAAACGACACTGACTGGACTGCTCCTCATCTCCATGCAATCCTCCAGGCCCAGGTTAGGTGACTTCAGGGTGTTCTGAGGATGAGAAGGAAGCCTGGGAACTGGTTGCCCTTCAAAGTTGTGTTGCAAGGACTGTCCCCTCCTCGCTGGGGCAGCGCTGTCCCCTTCGTGCAGGCACCTCGCTCGCTCTGTAGCTAGCGGGTCTCATGTTCCCTCGGGCAGGATTCCCGCTTTTCAGCTCTTCCCAGATTTCACCTCGGTTTCCCCCTTTTTAATCGGAATGCTTGGCCTCTTGCACTCAGGCTCGGGGAGGAGCGGCTCGTTGCTGGAGCTGGCCTGGTGCCAGATGTCATCACTTCAGGCAGTGCCACGCTGCACATCTTCAGCAGTTTGAAACGGAGAGACGGAGAGAGACAGATAAGATCAGCAGCTTTAGGTGATGGCATTGTTTCAAATAAACCATGCATGACCCAAAGCTTCCACTTCAAATGGGGAATGAAATTGCTTCATCCTTTGACAGCTCGCTCCATGAAAGAAATTTATCTTCACTTAATTGCTTCAGATCCCAAGAGGCTGTGTACAGTAATTTCGAGGAGATAATTATATCAAATTAAAAAAATATGTGACTCTCCAACTGCTGCGCGTGAGCACGGTGGCCAGAGAGCAGGGAGGGAAGAGGCACCAGCTCCGAGTGTCGCTCGCAGGTCCTCGCGGTGCCCACCGTGCCCACCGTGGCCACCACGGGACCCCTGTCCCGAGTGGGTGCTCGGGGCCCTGGTCCCCCCTCTAACACGGCCGCAGCTCCCGCTGCACGTAGCTTGGGACTTGGGGACAGCAACCCTCGCGAGGCAGAGCTTGGCACTGCCTTCATCCGGTTGTTTCTCCTGTGGAGCTGTACAGCAGAGCTGAGGAACAAGAAAGCTTGTTGATTTAAAAACATGTATATTTAGAAGCAGAGTGTAAACTTCCTGCCCAGGCTGGGATTGGATTCTGGGCTATGTTTGAGTTTCCAGTTTTCATTTCCTTTGCCCTCGTGCTTAACATTGTGTATCTCCCAGAGTGTGCCCCAGCCTAATCTCTCCTTAACCCTCCCGCGCCCCACATTTTTCTCTCATTATTTGCACCTCGGCTGCAGTCGCTCCGGGAAGCGGCGCAGCTCCCGCCTTGTCACTCGGGACGCAGGCAGTGACCCAGCTGAGCATGGGCTGCTCCGAGCCCTCTCCAGCCCTCTGGAAGTGGGACCCTTCCTGGAAAGGTGGCCTCGCCTCCCAGGCAGTGGCAGATCCGCACGGGGACTATGGCAGGGCTGGAGTTGCTGGCAGTTGCTGGCCCTTGGATGAAGACGTTTTCCTTTTTGTCGCTTGAAATCCTGACGGGATATCCCTCTAGTTGTGACTCATGGGGAAGCAGAATCGCTGCCCAGCTCCAGGAGGGGTAAATTGCTCCATCATCTCACTCTTCCTCTTTCTCTCCTTCGATTTCAACCAGGCTGCGTGCCCGCCTCGACCGCGCTGCGCGACGGCTCCCGCCACTGCTCGTGCTGCACATCTCCCGGGAAGCAAAATGACTTTTGTTCCCCTAGGGCTGTGACAACATTTATTATTATTATTATTATTATGATGTGCAATCCTGCACGGGCTCTGAAAGGGTTGTCAACAGTCGTGGAGCAGAGCGCAGCTCCTCCCCGCGCCTGTGATGTGCGCGCGGGTGTTTGAAGTGCGGGGCTGCCTCAGCTGTTCCCAGGAAGTCTGCAGGGGATCTGCGTTTGGACGAAGGAGGTGAAGTCCCTGCGTGTTCCTGGAGGGGATCCACTCAGTGGGCTCTTTGATGTCAGCCCCCTTTTTGGACTTACATCAAGCAAGCGCCAAAAAGGAAAAGAAGCGCTTTCCACAAAGAGAAGGCTGAGAAATGCTCAGCCTAGAACGTGTGCACCTGAGCACGCTGACCTGTGGCTGGCCCGGTGTTTGGGGCAGAAAACCGCAACTTGAGCTGTGTGGGAGGCGAAGGGCATCTGCCTGCCCTTGGGCTACTAGAGCCTGAGAGCTTGCGCTGTCGGGATGGCTGTTCCCATGTATCCCGGTGTTCCCTGGGGTTTCTCCTTGCCCTCTCCTCATGGTATGGCCACAGGGCTCAGGTTTAATCATATCCTGGCCCAGCCGCCCCAGCACTTCCAAATGAGTTGTGCGTCCTGATCCCGACTGCCCCGTGGTTTGTCGTTGTTCTCCCTCATGTGAGGTGCCTGGCAGAGCTGGGCACGAGGTGTCCGCTGCCCTCCGTGGCCTCCCCTGCAGCCCGGATACCCCCTGCCCTTTTGTGTCTCCTGCCGGGAGCACCCTGCAAGGCTCCGCTTCCCGAGTCCCACGCTCCGACGGCAGAAGACAGGAGAGGAGAGGAGGTTTCTGGCGGTGATTTGCAGCCGTCTGACCAGGGATGCCCTTTCCCCGCCAGCTCCGGGCCTGTCCCGCTGCCCCAGCCCTGTGACGCTGAGCAAGGGAGCTCCAGGAGAGGGATAGCTGCAGAGGACAGTGTAAAGCAGGACTTGGCTGGGCACGAGGGACAGCTTAGGGGGCAGTTTAATATGACCAAGCCCAGGCTATTTGGTCCCCGAGGGGACCCTGTGAGAGGGGCTTTTCTTTGGCTCCCTGTAGAAGTTGCATTGGCAGCAGTTGCTCCGTCCCCATCCCCTCGCCCTTCCTTTCTCTTTCCTCTGCTCTCTTGACATACTTCTCTACTTGCTCTCCTTTTATTGCTCTTAGTGAAGAATATACGACCTAAAGCCATTTCAGACACAGTTCCTGCTCTTAATGATTTCCAAGGCGAGCTCACAGCCAAAGCGGGGAGCCTTGGGGACGGGCCGCGGGGCGCCGGGTACCCGCTGCAGGAAGTGGCAGAGGAGCAGTTAAGAACCTGGAAATACAAGTTGCTCTCATCTGGCTCGAAGCTGCTGCTCGCAGCACGCTCGGCTTTGTGTTTCAGAGGCCACGAGTGAATGAGTTAATGATGATCCCAGATGGCTGCAGAGTTTGCCTCTTGCCACCCCTTCCTGTTCCCCCAGGAGCTCAGATGGTGGCGGGAGATGAAGTAAAATTCTAGAGTTTGTTGTAAAGTTCATCTCCCTCCCGAAATCGTGCTGGAACTTGCGCGTGCTGCGCTGGCAGCTTCAAGGGGATGCTACCTGGTAATTAATTAGTTGTCAAGAGACAGCCCAGAGGTTCCAACTCTTTATATCCTTGCTAATAGAAATTGCTCTGATTACATTCTCCCCCCTGGCTGGAGGGCTGCGGGGCTCGGAGCAGGAGCTATGGTCCATGGGCAGCTGGAGCAGCCTTCCTGTCCTTTGTTGGGACTCCTCCGAGCACGCTAGCACATGCTTCCCGCGAGCGGGAGCCCCGAGGGAGCCCCGTGCTGAGCCCGGCCTTTGCCAGCCCGTTCTGCTCGTGTTGCTCCCCAAACGCGTCTCCTGGACCCTGCCGCGCTTCTCCTGCAGCTCCGGGGCTGCTCTTGGCATCCCCATCCCCACGGGCCTCGCCTGGTTTCTTCTCAGGGTCCCTTCTCCTGGACTTGGAGGAGTGCTCAGTGTCCGCAGTGACTCCTAGGGAGTTTCTCTCAACCTCCCTTATCTTTTCTTCATCTTTGGTTTATCTCTATGCTACCGGAGTTGGTCTTGAGCAGATTTAAGGCGCTCTTTATGCAGAGAGAAGTGTGGTTCTGGGTTATGACAGATGTACCTGGATTTTGGGGTCTTGTCTCAGTCAGGGGAGCCTTGTGAGCTCCTGTGTGTGCAGTGCTGATACAGAACTCCATGGCCAGTGGTTTGTTAAATGATGCTTGTGGTTTTGTCTGCTCTTCTGTGGGCTCTGTCACCATTTGCAGAGATTGTTGTCTCTCCTGACAACTCACAACTCTCCTTCTCCCCCCTGGTGACCAGTTCCCTTCTCCCCTGCCTTCCAGCAGCCTCGTTGTCTCTGATGTCTTGAACGATGTTCTGCCCACCCAAAACTAGCCTCGTTACAGGTGAATCCCATCGTCCATCCGAACCCTCTCCCTTTGGCTTCTCAGGTCAGCCCCAGCACCCTGGACTGACCAGGCTCCTGCTCCTGGCTGGGACACAGCCCTGCTCCTCCCCTGCAGCAGGACACGCTCCTCTGCTCTTGTCTCTCCAGGAGGATGCACTGAGTCAGTCCAGTCTTGGTTCTTGGAAGGCAGGTTCCTGGGAGGGGACCAGGGTTGCAGAGTGGCACTTTGGAGGCCTTCCAGCAGTGACAGTGGCCCAGCAGCCATCACGCTGGTGAATGTCCCACCAAATGGAGACTGATGACTCCGCTGGTGCAAAGTGCCCGTGGTTCCTGTCCCGTCCCAGCGAGGAGCCCAGGCTGGAGCTGCCTGGTCCCCTCCTGTCTGGGACATCCTGGGTTTTCAGCCCGGAGCGAGCGGAGAGGAGACACCACGCGGGGAGCTCGGCTCCCGGCAGCCTCCGCTCCCTCATCCCAGCCTCATCCCAGCCAGCCTCCCATGCGGCGTCGCCGTCCCCGAGCGGTGCCGGATGCTCTCACGCCTCCCCTTCCCAGCCCCGGGGAGCCCGCGCCGGGCCCACCTGACATATGGTCCCATCTCCTCGTGTTTAGTTAAGCGTGGGAGGCCTCGCTGCTCGCCCTCCTGTCGCTCCTAAGCTATTGTTAGTGCTGATACGGGCTCGACAAGCCGACGTGGCAAGTTTTACAAGCGAGGCTCTGTCCCCAACAAACACAATTAGGACGTTAGTTTGTAATAGCTGAGGAGGGGAGAGATTCACAGGGGCTGCAAAGGGCATCGGCTAATGCAGAAGATGGAGACAAAGGCATTTTTAAGGCAGGAAATGGTGCAAATGAGGGCATGGGCTGCAGGGCTGGGAGGGCAGATGTGGAGCGGGGCGATAGGAGGGAGCCGGAGCGGGAGGCTGGAATAACTAGGGGAGCGGATGAGGCGGGTGAAGATGGAGCTGGGTGGGCGCCCGTTGTGCCGAGCGGCGAGGACGAAGAGTCAGGCTGCCCCCTGCAAAATGCCCACGGTTTGGAGCCTGCGAAGGAGGGGAAGGAGGTGACAAATAGGGAAGGAGGTGACAAATAGGGCCAGAGTGACACCGGCGCATTGGCCGTGCCGCGCTCGCGGAGCTGGTGCCGAGGGACACCGGTGCCGTGCAATTCAGTGCCCATTCCCAGGGGAAAACAGGAGGCTCGTCCCAGTCGCGGCGCTCGGGCTGCGTTTTGGGCTGTTGGCTCTTTCCTTGCTCGGCTTTTCCAGCCTTGGATCTGCCTCTCGGCTCGTTTGCTTGCAGGGATTTCAGATGTTTGCTCTTTCAGCTCGTGACCCGAGTGCCGGGGCCGGGGCGGGCAGGCACCGTTTGGAAGCCGCCACTTGGCGGCCACAACTCTTGGAGTCGCGGAGCAGCACCCATCTAACCCCTCTTTTCACACACTCGGAGCTTCCCAAACATTAACCTTTGGATTAAAATTTTCCATGCTTGGTCTGTCCCCAGATGTGATGTCTGAGCTTTGGTTTGGGTTCATGTTTTTCGTGTTTGCTGGGTTTGTGTTATGGGAGAATGAAAGAAATACTTTTCCCATTAAAAAAAAAATGCAGCCTCCATTTTTTTTTTTTTTTTTTTTTTAATTTGAGGATGCACCAAAAATGGCTGAAATTTGGAACTGGGGGCCGAGAACGCCGGGTTTGGCTGCACGGCCCCGCAGGTGCCAGGTAGAGCAGAGCCACGAGAGCCTTCGTGAGCCTCGTGCTGAGTAACTGCACATTCGGAGGCCGGCAAATGAGGGATTTTTTTAGTTTTTGGCAAAACAAAAGAAAAGGAAAAGTTGTTTTTCGGGCTGCGGTGCAGGATCCCAAGGCGGGAGCGCGCTGCCCTCCTCCCAGCCCTCCACTGTGCGCACAGGGTCGGCGCTGGGAGCCTGCGCAGGGGGACAGCGACCCTGCGGTGCCGGCGCCCCGGGCAGCTCCGTTGCTGCTCCCGCGTTTGGGAAACACCCGGCCGTGTTTCGCGCTGCAGCTTTGAACGCCCTGGAGCCAAACGCTCTGGTCCTGCTGTTCCCACCTCCCTGTGAAGTTAAGGGCGCCCAGAGGTGCTTCGCCTTTCCCTAGGTTGCCTTTTTCTCTCTTTTTGCCTGGCTGCAGCTTCCCCCGCGCTGCGCTCCAAGTCTGCGCGCTGCTCATCGGGTGGGGACCTGCTCTGTTCACACCAGTGCTCGTAATGTCTGGCCGGCAGCGCTGCCAAAGGCCGGAATTGGCTCCCCGGCCGCGGCTGGATCGCAAGGACAGCGCTGGATGGAGGGTGGAGTGAGCGAATCCCCCTCTCTTCCTACTGGGCTTTCAGGAAATGTCTCTAATGCAGCTGTAAGTGTGAATGAAGTCAAAGGGATGGAGCGGTGCCCCCGCTCCAGCCCACCCCACTCGCCCGGGCCCATCCAGAGTCCCCACCCTATTGTTCTGGTTGAGCTGCAGCGTTTCGGGCAGGGGCCCCGGCGTTCGGGCCCGCTCCCGGGAGGAGGAGCTCCGTGGAAAACAAAAGATGCGGAGAAGAGTTTTGCCACCGCCGCTTCCCATCGCCCCATCCCTTTCCTAGGTGTTTGCAGCTCGGAGCGAGACGTGGGCCGTTGGTGCCGTGCCCGAGTCGCTGAGCGGGAGCGGCGAGGGCGGCACTGCCGCTTCCCGAGGGGCAGGATGCGGCAGGATGCGCGGGGCTGCGGCTCTGCTCCGCGGCGCCGGGGCCCCGCTGCGGGAAGCCGCCGGAGCGGAGCGGAGCGCATCCCGCTCGGAGCGGCCCTTCCAGGCGCCCGGCTCCTCCTCCCGTCCCCGGGAGTCCCCTAAGTGGCAGCATTTCGCTGCGCAGCGAAGCGCCGCGGCCGGCCCTCCCCGAAGGGGCCGCTTGGAAGCGGCGGGAGCTTCCCGCGCTGCCCGCGCCGTGTCCGTGTCCGCAGGCGGCCCAGCCTCGTTGCACGGCCTCCCGGATCCCCGCAGGATTTGCCAGGGAATTGGGGCGCGGCGCAGCAGAGGAGCTGGCGCTGGCGGGTGCTCCCCATGTGTGAGCCTGCCTGGGTGCTGCTATCCGGCCTGGCCATGGTCTTTGCCTCCTTGTCATTGCCAAAACAATCCTCCGGGTGTTTCCGTTGTTTCTGCTTGAGGAGAGGTGCCCGACGTGCCCAGGTGCCAGCGGGGCCTGGGGAGCAGTGCCGGGCAGATGGAGCTCATGGAGTTCGGTGTGGTTGGGATAGCAGAGCTTTGCCTCCCGTAGCTCTGGCCCAGGTACCTGTGGCAGCCGCCGGCAAAAGCTTTGCTCCGTGCGCATTCCCGGGGGGATAGCGGGATTCGCATCAGCCCGGGATTGCTCCCGAGCGCTGCAGGGCTCCAAGGATGGGGCTCGAGCGCCCGCCGGGCACAGCGGCCTGGCAGGAGGGGGGTCTCCAGCTCCCGCTGCCCTCAGTGGCGCAAGCGGCCGATTCGTGCCCTAGATGAAAAAGGCTGAAGGAAACAAAACCCACGCGACCTGATCGAGCAACGCGGCGCCCGGGCGAAGGCGACGTGCTCAGGTTAGCTCCGATTCCAGGCTGTCCTCCCCAACCCTCACCCAGGCGCTGGGGGTCAGGCCAGGGACCCTGCAGCCCGCGCTCCCTCTCCCCATGGATTCCCTTCCGTGGGGGGCTCGGGAGAGACCTTTCATGGTGTCTGTTTGATTGTGTTTTTCCGGCCCAACGGCCTTCCCGGAATTCAGAGCCATTCGGGCCACTGAGAGCAACCACTCTAACCAGTTTCCCTAGAGCGGGATCCCAGTTCAGCAGGTCGGGATGGGGACTCTCTGAGAATTGCTTGCCTTGGAGGAAGTGAAAACGCAGGCAGGGGGGCTGCAAGCAGCCAGGTGGGAACCGTGCTGCTCGGGGGCGTTTTGGTGGTTTTTGTTGAGCAGTCTCGGGAAGGCTCTGAAATCCCAAGTTTCCTAAAAGAAGGGGAGAAAATTCCAAAGACTTTCATCCCAGTTCAAGTATCCACCAGGGCAAGGAGCTGGGGAGGTTACAGTGGGATCTCAGATGACATTCTCTGAAAAGCAAACTTAATAGAGTGCAAGTATGAAATGGCTGTGCCCTCTGCACGGGCTTAGCCAGCGTCTGCTCCTCTTCCTCGTCTGCACAGATTAATGAAGGCCAGAGAGGGTGAATCACGGCATCTGCCCAAGGAGCCCCTCCGCTTTTGAAGCCTTTGGCACCTCTGCGAGATATTTAAATGACAGACAGACATATAGGGATCTGTAAATACTCATTTGGTGCCAACTAAACCACAAAGAAGATACAACATTTGTGGTCCAAGGAAGTTTAAATATTTGTGGTCAAACTTAAAATTCGACATAAAACTCTCATCTGTGATGGAAGGCGTCCAGGAACTGCATGGAGAACGTATAAGCTGTGTAAACTCTCCGAAACGGCTTCCAGATCAGCCCTGCCAGGACGAGGCCGAATGTTCTAGCTCTTACCTCTCCTCTCCGTGCCGCTGCCGAGGGCAGAAGTCGCCTTTGCGAGCGGGAGCAGCGGCCTTGGAGCATCTCCACGGGTAGAAGTGCAGCCCGGTCCCGGTGTCGCGGGCTCCCGTGGTGGTTCCTGGCCTCCAGGAGAGGAGGAGAGGCAGGCAGGGCTGAAGGACAAGGGAAGCTCTTAGGGTGAGCTCTGTTTTGCGCCTATTTTCACCATCCTTAGCGTTTTAGCACTCGGCGTGGAGCCTTTCCTTGCAGCTCGCAGCCCGCGTTCCCCTCGGCGCTCCGCTCCCTTCGCCACGAGTGTCCCGCCTGGTGCTACGTGAGTCACGGGCTTGCTCGGTGGCTCCAGGCACGCAGCCGTTGCCGGCGCGGGGAAATCCTTGTGAAAGAGCTCGCGTTATCAGCCAGGAGCGAAGCGGCTGCCCTGCCCGCTGGCTTCGCACGCCACCGGTATCTGCTCGCGGGGCGCCGGGCTGCGCTGCGGATGTGGCACCCGCCATGCTCCCCTGCCACCCCGCAAACGCTTCTGCTCCGGGGCTTCACGGGGCACATAAAGAGGTACCGTTTCTCCCCTCAGTGCGGGAAGCTTGGAGCAGCTCCTTGCCTTTTTTTTTTATTTATTTTTTTCCCCTGGAAAAGGGCTGTTGCTGCTGCAAGAGCTTTGCAAGCTGGAAGTTGCTTTGAACGCTCATCTGCTGCATTGCCCAAATTCCGAGAGCGCCGGATCCCGCTCCTGGCAGGAGAGCGCCGGTTCTGGACACCAGTGATCCCGAGGCGCTGGGGAGCGGTGGGGATGGAGCGGCCCCCGTCCCCCCGAGCTCGGGCCCCAGAGGAAGGGCAGCGCGTGCGTGTGCTGAGGGCAGAGCAGTCCCCTTTCCCTTACTAAGCAGTCCTCCCTTCCTCCACTGAAGAGCCTGCTAACCACTTTCTTATCTTTCTTAACTCTGCAAAACAATCTCTGGCAAGGCAGGCATCCTCCGAAATGGCAGAGGAAATAAATTCCCCCAGTCCCCGAAAAGGAAAAGATTGGAGATTCTCGGAGCTGGGAGAGCAGCCCGTGCCCTGAGAAAGCTGAACTTAGGGCTGTACTGGTTTCAGTGAGGATGCAGCCCTTGTCTTCCTCCTTCCCTAGCCAGGGACGCCGCTTTGGGGACAGATTTTCAGGGATTTGTCTTCCCTGCGCAGCACTGCCAGTAGGATCTGCAAGGGAGGAGCAGGACGGGCTCCCTCTGCCTTGTCTTGGCATTGCTCCGTGGCTTGAATTTTTCTCTCTTTTCCCCTGGGAAGCTCCGGGCTGTGCTGGGAGCAGAGGAGGAAGCGGAGGAGGCCGAGGGCGCACGGCGATGGCTATAATAGGGAGTCCCTGGCTGTCACTTGCAGCTTTCCCGGAGCTGTGTCACCGGCCTCGTGGAAAGCCCCACTCCTTTTAGCCCCTTGTTCTCCGAGCTCGCAACTGGAGCGCGTGCTCCCGCGCTCAGGGCCTCGCCTTAGCGAGCCCAAGTGCCCCAGCTATTTCCCAACGGTGGGAATCGCTTTTCCCAGCGCCCGGCGGCCTCTGCAGTGGAATGCAGTGGAAGCTCCGCGCTGGGGGCTGCAGGCAGTGCGAGTGCTTTTCCGATGGAAATTCCTGCCGGCTTTTATTGGAGGCAACGTTTTGCAATGTGGGGAAGCCTGTGGCTCACGGAGTGTTGCTAGAGCCCTGGGCGGTGCTGCATGGGGACAGGGCTGCACACAGAGGCCGGGTGAAACCTCTCCATTGCTCTGGAGACATCTCCTGTACCCGGTCACCTCCCCTAGGACTTGTCACCCAGGCCACAGTCATCCTTTCCTCTCTCCTTTTGGCCAGTAGGAATGGGCTGCCAGGGGTAATATTAAATAAGGCGCTGCCAGCCTCAGCTGCCAGTTGTCACATGCAACCTGGAAGCAACTGCTCCATGCTGCAAATGCTGCTGCTCGCTGGAGAGGAGTTGGAGAGAGGAGCCGACAAAAAACGTTCTTCAGCACGCTCAACAGGTGAATAAAACATCAGGGCAAGCCTTTCCAAATGTCAACGAGAGCCAAAAGTTTGGTTTGGAAACCACTGGAAACTTTCCTCTCTGGAGCTGTGTCGCTCCTCACACTTCGGAAGAGCAGTCCTGGGCTGGCAAGTCTGCCCAGATCTCTGGGTTGTCCTGGGCACAGAAGCACAAGAGGAACCTGGAGAACTGCTTTCAATCCAGAGTCACTCTTTCTGATGACTTCAGCACTGACTTTTCCAGCAGGAACTGCTGTAGTCACACAGATTCCTGCAGTACCCTTGGATGCGTTCGGGGATGGACAAGCCACTTTCCTGTCCCCTGGTAAGTCCTGGCCAAGGAAGGGAGGATTTGAAAGGAGCTGGCTGCGTTGAGGACCTGGAGGAGCTGTGAGATGTTGTGTAGGGCAGTGCCAGGCTGTGCTACAACACTAAATATTAGCGTGACATAAACTGGGCCCTGTGGCAATGCAGGCTTTCCATGAAGAGTTTTAAGATGGGTAAAAATTCCTTCTGTATTCCTGCTTCACGAGCACTAGGCACCAGTCAGGGTGAGCAAACTGGCCCTGGCAGCTCTGGGAAGGTTGTCCATGCTTGGTGTGTGTGTGCAGGGGTCCCCACCTCTGAGGAGGGGTTGTCAAGAATAGACCCAGAAGAGCCAACAGCTTCATTGGCATCGCTGCCGTGTCTTGTCTTGGTGTCCTAGGGCTGTGAGCAGCACCAGGTACCCGTATCCTGAGCGCGGCTTGATGACCTGCAAGGTAAGAGTAGGTGTAGGCCACCCTGGGCTTCCCTGCATGTATCTGAGACTGAAAATTGGATGCCTTGGCTGGGACCTGCCTTGTCCCCTGCTCTGCACCTACATGTCCCCTGTGCGTTGATGTGGCAGACGGTGGTGGTAGCCAGGCCCCCTTCCATCCTGCCTTCCAGCTCTAGAGGCCGGTCAAAACTGTAGCTGAGCTACATATCCGGGGTTGGAAAGATGGAAGTGTTTGGCAGGCTGTGAGCACATCTGCTCCGTTGACTCGGCCGAGTCCATGGAGAGTGCAGGGGCTGGAGCTGTGCCTCTCCGCAAGGCTCAGTGCACCAGGAGACATGTTTGGCCAAGATATTGCCTGCGCTTTCTCCTTGAGGAGCTCCCATTTTTCACATGAATAGGTTCTGCAGCAATGGAAACAGGGAAGAGTGATGGGAATGGGGCTCCTGAGCTTCTCTGCTGCCCCTGGGCGCATTCCCGTGCATCCCGCTCTGCTCTGGGGGAGCCTCGGCTACGGACACGGTGCCGCCTTTCCCGCTTCGCGTGGCCAGCTCCGATCGCGGGCTCCCCGTGGGCTGGCTCCGTGTCCCACACACTGGGAGTTGCAGCTGCCCTTGCTCTTTTGGCCTGTGGGACTAAAACCCCTCGGGGACGACACCGACCCAAGCTCTTTCCTTCGCTTTCTCTTTGCGACTTGCTCTTCTCCTCTCTGCTCCTCTGAGCCAGCTCCCGAGGGACAGAGAAGGGGACCTGGGGCATTTGGAGGGGACCTGGGGCATTTGAAGGGAACATGGGGCATTTGGAGGGGGCATGGGGCATTTGGAGGCATTTAGCTGAGGCCTCGGTAGATGTTTTAATGCAGTCAATTCACATGTTTCAGCTGGGCTGGGTAGACACTTCGTGGTTTAAATTGTTTGGGGCTAACTTGCTTTAAGCATAAATCAGCTCCTTCACTCCAACCAAGCCCTGTTTAAATCCATGTGGCAAAAACAGTGTTATCTCCGTGCTGGATCCCACTCCAGCTTGGCTCCGGCTCCAATTCCCATCCCTTTCCCATCTCCAGCTCCGGGATGGGATCTCTCCGTGCTATGACTCAAGCTTCTCATGTCCTTTTCCCCTTCAGAATGCAGCTGTGGGGATGTGCTCGTGTCTCCCGCTCGCACACAGCAGTGCTGTCACGGGAGCAGCGGCTCCTGCTCGGAGCGAACCCTTCTCTGGAGCCGTCCCGGAGGAGGTTTTGCAAAGGAGAAGCTGCTGGGCTCCCTCCTTGCTGAGGAAGGTGCTGGGTTGGCTCCCTGTGCTCCAGACCGAGTCCCTCATCCGGGGTGGCTGGTCGCGGTCCCCTGGGCAGCTGGCGGGGCGGCCGGAGGCTCCGGGAAGCGTGTGGCCTCGCCGAAGGAGGCTGCATTCCTGCCTGCCGGTTATTTGCTCTTCAGGGTGCTGCGTAAAATTAGCAAGTTGTAAAAAGCCGAGGGAAGGCGGTGGCCGTGGGTGTGATGGTGACCGGCTTTGCTGCGGGAACGCCGTGCCGAGCGGCGCGGCCGCCGGGAAGGGCTGAGCCCAGGACCCCGCCAGTGCCAGCCCGGGTGTCCCCGGAGCCTGAGCGAGTCCTTTCCTTGCCCTTAAACCTCCCGGGGGACACGCGCTGCCTTCAGGGCTGCCTCTGCTCGACGCCAGGGCTGGCCGCCCCTGCATACATAGCAGCACTCAGCGTTTCTGGCAGCTTTTGCTTCATCTGAAAAGGTCTCTGGGGAAAAACAAGGTGAAGGCCACTGAGGGCACCAGCCCTGGAGCCGGGGTTAGACCTCAGGAGCCTCCCGGGACTCCAGTCTCGGCTTTCCGAAGGTTTGAGGCAGGTAACGGGAGCGGATTGTCCCATAGCATTCGGACCGCGGAGCAGCTTTGATGCTGCACCAGCTGGGGCAGTTAATGCGCAGCCCACGGGGTCTGTACAGGCACTTAGCGCCCGTTAATGCGTGTCCTGCTGGGGCCCAGGCACCATCAGTTTGGCAACGCGCGACCTCCCAATTAGCAGCCGGCGCTAATGAGCCTGCTCGGCGCCCGCCCGCGCCTGGCACTGCCCTGGGTGGGTAGATGGGAATCCTGTCCCGCGGGCGCTGCCGGGGCGCGTGCCGGCCTCGCGGCGCTGCGGAACCGAGCCCGGGTCACGCCGGAGGGCACCCGACCACTTCGGCACTGCGGGGTTTCGCTCTTCCTTCGCGAGCGGGCAGGGTGCGTGGGAGGCCCCTGCTCGCAGCCCGGCTTTCGGTTCCTGCTGCCGGCCCCGCGGCCCCGGCGTTTCGCTCCCCCCTCACCCGTTCTGCGCGTGGGGCCGGCGCGGCTCCCGGAGCCCCTCGCCGCCCGCCGGGGCCTCCCGGGAGGCGGCGCGAGGCCTCGGGCACGGCGGCGGGCGCTCGCTCCCCATCCCGAAACGGGAAGTTTCTGCCGAGCAGGTTGCCGGTGTCACGCGAGGCCCCGGCCCCGCAGGTCACTGGTTTCCCAGCCTCTCCACGGCCGCGCTCCCTGGGGCCGCGCCAGCTGCAGGAGCGCCGGCGCCCGCGGCTCTGGCACGTCCTGCGGGAGCCGCGCTCCGGCCCGCGGCTGCACGTGACAGGGATGCTCGGAGCGGTTGCTCCTTCCCTGTTTTTCATTCATGCGGGCTGGAAAAATGTGTTCATGAGACAAGTTGCTGTGGCATTATGTCATGGGCTTTCGGCTGGGCTCTTTCCCCCCGAGCAGATGAGCTGAAGGCAGCACCGGGCTGCGCTGCCTTGGCCGGGGATCCCTTCTTTCCTAGCTGGTTCTTTTGCCTGGGAGAAAGGAGTGAACCTTCCTGGCCTTATCCCCAAGGCAGCTGGGGGAAAGGAGCCCCTCTGCAGTATGTGTGATCAGTCCCAAGCCAGGAGTCTCTGGCCGTCAAGATTTAAGTATTTGCGGGGCAGACATTGCTGTGCCGTCCTCCATGCACACCCAGTGAAAACATCGGGATCCCAAGTGAGGTGCAGTTACATTTAGTGCCTAACGTGCCCTGAGAAATCCCTCAGGAATGGTGTCGGGAAGGAGAGCCGATCCCTTTGGCAGATATGAGGCTGGAAACCCCTTTGCTGAAGCCACGTGGCCCGGGGTCCCCTCATGCATGGGCTCCGCACCGTAACCATCCTGGATCCAAGGGAATGCCAAATCCCAGGGAAAGAGGAAGGTTCTCGGAATCCCGACCTGCCCCAGGCCGCCATTCCCATTGCTGTGTGCCCATCCTGCATGGCACCATCCCAGAGCATCCCTCGAGCCCGTGTCCCTCGCTCCCGGCATCCCTCTCCCGTCATTCCTCCCCGCAGGAGGAAGGTGCCGCTTCTCCCTTCCCCTCGGCGTGCCGGGCTCCGGGAGGCAGCGGCGGAGGCGAATCCGGCTCCTCGTGTGTGAGGGTGCCTCGTGCAGGCAGGAGCCGGGCTGGGAGGTTGGAGGTCGCAGGAGGGTCAGGGTTTTTGACACGCACTGCAGAGACACGGCGGTTAAATTTAGCCCGCGCAGAGGAAGCTGGCAGCGCTGTGGAAGAGCACAAGTTTCCTCCGGCGGCAGCGCGGTGCGGCGGGGCCGCTGGCAGCCCCGGCCCGCTCGGGGACCGGCCGCTCCCGGGCCAGGGGGCACCATGAGCAGTGTCCCCTGCTCCGTAGGAGCCCCTTTGCTGACCTTGCGCAGTGGTGCCCGTCCAGGGGAGGCCTCGGAGCAGCGTCCCCGCAGCGAGGCCCGGGGGAGGCCGGCTCAGCGCGGCCCGGGGCCACCTGGGCACCAGGCTCCCGCCCTCTGGAAACTCCACCTGGGAACCTCGTACATGGGGTAATTACCCGAATTATCGAGTTGCCTTCTGGCCGGATCAGTCCCAGCCTTCCCGGCTCCCTGGGCGGTTGTTGGGCTCCACGTGGTGCTCGCTTTCTGCAAAACGCCCCCGGCCGCCGGCTCTGCGCTGGCCTGGCCCTCCGTGGCCTCCGGCCACCGGAGCCCTCCCGCGTTCCCGCGGGGCTGCTGCTGCTCCAGCTGCAGCGAAACAGCCCGGCCGGCCACATCATTTGCCTCCCGCTCCAGCAGGACTTCCCCTGTCTCGGTGGCCCTGGGAAGGGGCAGGCTGACCCCGCAGCCTCCGGGGACGCGGCCAGGGCAGCACCGCTCCGTGAACGGTGATGGGCGCTCCAGGTGGCTGCCCTGGCCCTCGCCCGCCTCCGTCTCCCTAGGGACACTGGTCAGATCCCTCCCATCCCTGTTGGAAAGCGGAGGGGAATCCGAAGGGTGCCAGGCCAGGCTGTTTCTCTCTGTTTTTTGCCCATCCACCTCCCTTTTGCACTGACTTTTATTTTCTTTTCCCTCTCCCCAACCCCCTCGCCCTCACCCCGTAGGTTATTGCAGCCGACTGCAAGAGGGTCACAGTTCTGAAGTATTTCCTGGAAGCCCTTTGTGGACAAGAAGAGCCTTTGCTGGCATTCAAGGGTGGAAAATATGTGTCAGTGGCACCCGTCCCAGACGCCATGGGAAAGGAAATGGGAAGCCAAGAGGGAAAACAACTGGAAGATCAGGTACCGTGCGGGAAGAGCGCGCCTCGGTGAAGGAAGAATCACCCCTGTGGGGCCCAGCAGCCTCTGCCTGCCCTGCAGCTCCCGCTATTTATAGCCAGCCTGGCTGCGTGTGCGTTTTATGGGGGAGAAGAGGGGGGTAAATGGTGCACAGCCCTCGTCTCCGGAGTGTACTTTGCTCGTGCCCTTTCCTGCCAGTCCAACCCATGTGCCTCTATCTCGCGCGCTGCTATGAGTTCCAGATGCTGCCTTTTAATACTCGGAGCAAGGGGGGGGAGCGAGCTTTAATAACGTGCAGCGCTGCGGCCCGGGGAGAGGCGGTGGGCGAGGGGGTGTCAGGGTTCAGCCCCGGGATCAAGTTTATAGCCGTGGAGCTCGCGGCGGCGGAGGCCCGAGCTCCAGCCTCCAGCACACGTACAGGAAGAGCTGACATTGGCGCCCCGGCCCTCCCCTGCCTCTCACATCCTGATGTGATTAAGGAATTCGGCTCTTGTTTTTCTGCCCTTGCTTGTTCCTGTAGGCCTTGCTTCACTCCAGGCTCCGTGTGTGTGTTTAAGGGCCCTGCCAACCGCGCCGCAGGTTGACTCTTTTCTTGTGTTTAATCTTGCAGCTTGAAAGGCCGGGGAAACAGGAGAGAAGGGCAGAGGCCTTTGGAGCGGGGAGCTGGGTGGCCCAGCTCTGCCCGGCCTCGCTCCAGGCATCCCCATGCCGGAGGCGTGGAGCCGGATGAGGGAACGTCCCACGCTGGCCTCCCCTCTCCCAGGGCTGGGAAACCTGCAGTGTGGGCCCCAGTGTGCCCCGAAATTGCTGCCACTGGAAGAGCCCTGTAGCAAGAAGGTGCTTGGCACCTTCCTAGCGCTCAGAGCCCTGGCAGATGGCTCCAGCCAAGTCGAGGGCAGATTCTAGGTGTTTTTTTTTGTGTGTAGAAGCTCAAAACAAAACTCCAAGCAGCAAAAAGATCTCTCTGTAAGATAGGAAGACCTGGATCCCCTGTCGTCATTTGGAGGCTGTGCGGAAAGTTTTGAGGCTGATCCTGCTATAAGCATCTCAGGATCTTTGGGTTCCACCAGCGTCACAGACAGGGACAGTCCCGCTCCCTGGAGCGCTTGCTGGGTTGGACTGTCCCGTTGGTGCTGGGAAGGAACATGGGCTGGAGAAGAGCTCCCCCTTGCCCAGTCCCTGCAGCCGCTGCTGGGCTGTGGGAACCTCTCCGTGAGCTCGTTGCGTAACCCCGGAGCTTCCTCATTGGGGTCTGAGCTCCCTCCTCGCCAGCGTGACCACCCTGGAGCCCTGGCAAGCCTTTCCCAGCCCAGAACACCGCAGCAGATCTCCGTCTGACGTGAGCTCCTCTCTGAGGCCCACGTGCACCTCTGTCCCCCTCTCAGCATGCCCCGTGCTGTCCTGGGAGAAGGAAGTGAGCTTGAGGGCTCCGTCTTCCTCCTTCCCATGGCTCGCAAGTCACAAGGAGAGAAAAGCTGTTGGGTTCTGCGGCTGGGCATGTGGGGGGACCAAGGGAAATGGTTGAGTCTATAGACATGGAGTGCAGGGATTGTTTGAGTTATGCCCAAAGTCTCCCTGCAATCCTCTTTGGGCTTAAAGCAAGTCCCTCTGGTGGGATTCTCCTGAGAACTTTCCTAACGCCATTTTTCTCAGGCACCTCTTAGGGAGAGCAGTGAAGCTGAGGGGGGCCCTGGCTTGGTCCAGATGCCCAGCTGGACACCAGCCACCACCTCCTGCCTGCCCATGTGCTGGGCATTTGGACACCTGGGGACAGGTCGGCTCTGAATTCACCTGGTGCAGGAGCTGGCGCAGGAGCAGCGTGGTCCCCACTGGGATCTC
This sequence comes from Rhynchotus rufescens, assembly GCA_032273925.1. Lineage (NCBI taxonomy): Eukaryota > Metazoa > Chordata > Aves > Tinamiformes > Tinamidae > Rhynchotus > Rhynchotus rufescens. The sequence continues at coordinate 4,931 of JAVCKT010000140.1, read as the reverse complement.
CAGGGTGCAGGCAAACTGCAGAGGGGCTGGAAACAGCCCACTGGGAAGAGCAGAGGGAAAGTCACTACATGCAGTTTTGTTCAGGAGGGGAGGAAGGTGTAACGTGGTCCAGAAGCACCTGTGCAGGTAGGAGGTTGGAGAGCAAGGGACCCTCAAGTGTGGCAAAGACCAGGTTCCCGGCCGGAGGCAGCTTGACAAAGGCAGGGTAGACGTAGGACGTAAATGTTAACAGAGGAAGTAATTAATGTTGAAATGACTGACCTCGAGACGTAGCAGATTGTCCGTCATGTAGGATTTTCAAATCAAGATTGAGTGTCTCTTTCTAAAACATCTGTTCCAGCTCAGCTTGAAGTTTTGGGGTGTGCAGGAATCTTTCTGGCCTGTTCCGAGATCAAATCGGAGAACTGGAATTGGCTCCTTGGCCCCCTGAGGCCATGGATCTGAGCTTGCTGTCGGGATGGTGATGGGCTTATGTGTCTAGCTCTAACGAGGCAGCGGTATCGCAGCAGCCCTGCAAAATGGGGCTGCAGACAGGTGAAAAGGCCCCTGCTTCTAGGGATGCACAAAGACAGGCAAGGCGCAGAAACAGGGCAACATCATGCTCCCCATTTTA
>JAVCKT010000139.1:0-12573 GCA_032273925.1 Rhynchotus rufescens | reverse complement strand
GGAGAGGAGAGGAGAGGAGAGGAGAGGAGAGGAGAGGAGAGGAGAGGAGAGGAGAGGAGAGGAGAGGAGAGGGAAAAAGAAAAGAAAAAAAGTCAGAAAAGACAAGAAAGACAAGAAAAGACAAGACAAGGGGAAAAAATAAAGCAGGAAAAGAAAAAGAAGAGTAGGAGGAGGCGAGGACAGAGCAGCAGCCCCCCCAGCCCGGCAGCCCGTGGCGGGCGAGGCGCAATCCTGCCTGCCCCACTGCGCTGCTCCGTGCTGCGGGGATGGTGCCGCCCGGCTCGGGACAGCATCCAGCCGCGCATCCAAGGCGTGGTGCGCATAACCCCACGGCCTTTGTGTAATGATTTTATTGAGAGAAGGAGACAGTTGTGGGGAAACAGGTTTGACAAGGAGCTACATTTCCACCTCGAGGGAATAGTTGTTTTACTCCCTTTCTTTCTTTATTTATTTTATTTTCTTTTTTTTTTTTCTCGGTCTCCCTTTGACATCAAAGTCAGCGATCGGTTCATTGCAGTGTCAAGATCATTATTTAATTTATTTATCTTCCCCGAGAGTTTAATCGCTACACACCTGCAGCACGGGCGGGAGCGTGGATACGGAGCCCCCGGAGAGCAGAGGCTGTGGTGGGAAGATCTGGTAGGGCAAGCGGGGCAAGGGAGCAAGGAAAGAGGCAGTGAAAGAGAGAAAGAGAAAAAAAAAATAAAGAAAGACAGGAGGAGAGAGAGAAAGGGAAACGTGAAGGAAAGGGGCAGGAGGCAGAGGGAGCCAGAAAGAAAGGAAATAAAGAGGTGGAAAGCAGAAAAATATAATTAAAAAGGAAGAGAGACAGAAAGAATGAGGAGAAAAGAAAGAAATGAGGGAAAAAATTGAAGGAAAAAAAATGAAAGAAGAAAAAAAAGAAAGAATGGAGGAAAGGGTGGAAAAAAGGAGAAAGATTCCCACCAAAAGTTTCCGACCCTGTCGCTTCGTGCCCGCCTGGTTTTGCCTCCGGACACTTTCTCCTCTCCCCGCCTCCGCTCCTTCCCGGAGCAGTCCCAGGCTCCGGGGGGGCTCCGCCGGGCGCACCCTCGGAGCGGCACTTGCCCGGACTGTCCCAGTGAGCTGGAGGGGGCAGCTGGGCAAGGGCAGGAAAAGGGGGTGTGTGCGATGTCCCGCTACCCCATCCCCACCACCGTCCCTGTGCCCGCCCTGCTCCTTGCAGGGGCCGTCGAGCAAGCGCTTCCCAACCGCCCCAGCCAACCCCGGCGCTACATCCGACCACTGTCAACCTAATCGCGGTGGATGCGAAGGGACAGTGAGATATCGTCGCTACCACCGCTGCTGACAGCGACTGTCAGCGGGGTTTACATCAGTGCCGGCCCCGCGTCCCAGCGGAGCGGCCCAGCCGGAGCCCGTGCCTCCGAGAGCCGCTTATTATTATTATTATTTTTTTGTCATGCTAAGCGATACTGGAGCAGCCGGGCTAACCTCCCCTTTGAGTCCTTTTCTCCCTTCGCCTTTTGTTTACCTTCGCCTGATCTCTCATTTATTTAGCGTGCCATTCTGCCGCCGCTTACCCTCCCATTGAAGCGTCGTGTATGTTAATTGTGTTATGCCGTTTAATTCTACCAGCGGTCTCCAAAGAGCACTTAATGAGCAAAGCACATCCAAACACGCCTCACTCCGGCTATTTAGCTCCTCCAGACGGACCTTCCTCCTTGCCTCCCTCACTGTCCACCGCGTCCGTCTTCTTCCATGAGGCTCCCTCCCTCCTTCCACAAAGGGAACGCGTCCCAGAGCAGTGCCTGGCGCGCACCAAGCACTGATAATTGTAGGGACAAGCCGATAATTACCCCCCCCCAAAAAAAAAAAAAAAAAAAAAAACCAAAAACCCTCCTTATATTAATCTCCCGCTGCACAAGTGTATCAACTTCCACATCACGGAGGCAACTTCGGAGATGCCGATTTCCCGACGAGGAGGAGACACGGGTTGGGGGCACCCTCGGCTCTTGCCGCGGTAGTCCCCGGTCCTTCCTTGCCCGCCCGGACACAAGCCGGATTCCCTCTGCGCTTTTGGAAAGTTTTTCTTTTCCTAACCTGGGAAAGCGCAGCCGGGTTTCCCCGGCACCAAGCTCCTATCCGCAGCTTCCAAGAGAGAGCCCCGTCAGGGAGGCCGGGGTGGGAACGGCTACCAAAGGCCGAATCCAGCCCCGTACGCCCCATCAGGGAAGGATTCGACCGCCTTCGGTGCGTCCCATCGGGACAAGGTCCTGCCTGGTGCGTCCCCTCAGGGAAGGACTCGGCCTGGCCCGGTGCGTCCCGCCAGGAAAGGACCTGGCCGGGTCCTGTACGCCCCGCCGGGGAGTCCAGCTGCCCCGTAGTGCCGGTGAGCGAGGTGAGGAGGGGCTCATAAAGCCGGGCACGGCATTTACACCACGTAGCTGCCTCGTTTAACGACAGATTGTCTTTATTCAAAACGTCTTTGTTCAACAAATGAAAAGATTTAACGAGGTAAAATCCTGCCGGATACAATTTGTTTTTCCCCCAAGACATTGTGAAAACATATTTAAATTACCAGCATTTTTTTTTAGTTATTATTATTAGTATTATTAATAATATATTTTTTTTTACAATTCTACCGCCTGACTTCATACCTGACGCTCTGTCTAAAGTAAACTTAGATCTAGTCTCACTGGATCACACAAATTTAAGGACTATCTGTTTTAAATTAAGCAAACACTATCATATGTTTTAAATATAAATGTTTCTCCCCATCTTTTTTTTTTCTTTTTAGCTTTGAAGAGCTTTTTTTTTTTCTTCTGACATGAAAAGCAATTTCACTTAATAGTGCGTGGTGGCAAAATATATATATATTTATATATATAACACAGTTGATCTCGTCTTTTCTTTTTTCTTTTTTTAATGTGCAAAAGGAAGAAAAAAATCCTAGTAAGACTGGGATTTCCCGAAGTCAAGTCCGAGTGACACGAGACCCTAGAGAACTCATATACATTAAGAGAATAAATAAAAATCGAAACCGCCTCTCTCTCGCTCTTTTTTTTTTTTTCGCTTCCGTCTCAAAAGGGCAGTTCGAGGTTTGCTCTTTACGTTGTTGTTGCTCGCGGTGGTGGTGGTTTTGATACATTTACAATTCCCGCAAGGGTAGGGTTCCTATACCCCCCCACCCTAAGTTTGGAGACGACTTTCTCAGCTGGAGCGAGAGCGTCCCCGAGTCCCCGAGGAAGCGTCCGTGGGCGTCCCAGCAAGGTGCCCGGCAGCAGCGTCCCGCTCCAGGTGTCATTTTAGTTTTGCTTCCGCAGCTTTTAGCTTTTTTAAGCTTTTTTAAGCTTTTTTTTTTTATGTACATGCGCATGAATGAATCCCAGTTCCGGCTGCAACCCTCGTAGAGGGGACGGGACGGGACGCCTGCGGGAGTGTGGGTGGGTGTTACATAGCAGTCGCATGTGCTGAAGAATAGGGATCTATCCCAGTCTTGGTCATGCCCGGGAATAATATGTAGGCAACTGGAGGCTGCAAACTGGATGCCGACCAAGCCGTACAGTTACATGGCACGACATAGCCAGGGTTAGTTGGTGAGGGGTGAGTATGGGTGTGTTGGCTGGGACAGCTCAAGCTGCCAAACGCCCCGTTCTGGTATCCCAAGGTGGAGGCGTAGGGCAGAGTGCTGGTGGCTAAGGTGTGAGGAACCTCAGTCATCTTCTGAATGGCGCTGGAGCTGAACTGGCTGGGGTCAAGTAAGGAGTAAGGTGCTGAAGTGGGGGGCAGGAAAGCCCTGGCCTTCTCCGGGGAGCTCAGCAGAGAGTCAGTGGCCCCCACGGGAAGCCCGGCGGCCTTTAAGGGATCGGTTTCCCCGAGGTAAGGCAAAGGGAAAACATACCTGTCCTTTTTGAGCAGGTTCTTGGGCTTGCGCCGGGGTCTGTACTTGTAGTCGGGATGCTCCTTCATGTGCTGCGCCCGCAGCCTTTTGGCTTCGTCGATGTAGGGGCGCTTCTCCGCCTCTGACAGCAGCTTCCACTCGGCGCCCAGCCGCTTGCTAATCTCCGAGTTGTGCATCTTAGGGTTCTCCTGGGCCATTTTGCGCCGCTGGCCGCGGGACCACACCATGAAGGCGTTCATGGGGCGTTTGATGTGGTCGCTGGGTTTGGACATGCTTCCGCCGGGCGGCTCGGCACGGCGCGGCGCGGCGAGACGGGACGGTGAGGGGCTGGCGGCTGCCGCCCGCGGCTGCACCAGGCGACGGGACACGGAGGAAGGAGGGAAGCGAGGGCAGGATCTGGAACGGCGGCTGCAGCGGGCTCAGCTGATCATCACAGGAGCTGCCGCCACGGCCGTGGCCGGCGGCAGCGCTGGCCGGCGCGGAGCGGGGCGGCCAGCGGGGCCCGGCGGCCTGGACGGGCGGGCTGGGCGGGCGTGTCGGCGCCGGGCGCTGCTGCGGGCCGGCGCTGGGGACGCGGCGCGGGGCAGTTCAAAGGCGAGGGGCTGCGGCGCGCACGCTGACATAGCGGCAGGGCGTTCACGGCGCGGCCGGGCGCCCAATCAGCGCCGAGGGGGGACCACCTTAAAAAGCAGCCGGGCAGAGAGGAAGGGCGAGAGGAAGAGGAGGGGGAGGGCCGAGGCGGCGGGAGGGTTTGGGGGGGGGGGGAGGAAGGAAGGAAGCAAGGGAGGGAGGAGGGGGGAAAAAGCCTCACTGAACGCAAGGATTAAAGGGACGGCTTTTATGAGGAGATCGAGGGGGGGGGGGGGGCTAGGAGAAAAGCCCCCCGTCCCCTCACTCCGCGCCCCGCTCTGCGTTGCTGCCGTCGGGGCTCCTTGCGCGGCGCTCAGCCCAGCCCCGCTTCGGCACTTCCCCGGCTCCGCGCGTCCCGCTTCCCCTTGAATAATTGCCTGCCTCCCGCGCAACGCCCTTGGGGAAAATGTTTATTAAATGGAAACAATTGTCGCCAGGCCCGGCGGGGACCGCGTGCGGACGAGCCTTATTGGTTTTTAGCACCTGCTTGCTTAACAAACCTGCTCCAACCCTCTCTATTCCGCCTGTCCCCCTCCATCACTCCCCCTCCCAAACCGCCCCGCACTCTCTTCCCCCCGCCCAGCAATTTCCAGCGCTGCCAGAGCCGCTCGGGGCTGCGGAGAGAAACCAAAAATTGGTCCCGGGGCGTGGGGGGCAGAGCTGCCCCCCGGTCTTCGAGAGGGCGGCCGCCTCCACATCCCCGCGGGCACCCCGCGCCGCTGTATCCGAGCGGTCCCGACGGCAACTTTGGCCGGTGCCCGGCGAAGGAGCCGCTGCTGGCGTGTCCCTGCTGCGGGGATCGCCATTGGTGGGCACACTCCTCCGAAATAATAATAGTAATAATAAATGATAATACTAATAGCAATAATAATAGTAATAATAACAACAACAACCGTCACTCCCTCGACATCATTTGGCGCTTTCTTTCCTTTCCGCTTTCAGTAAATGACTTTCATTTCCCGGCGGAGGCTGCGGAGGAGGAAGAGGGGGACTTCATTTAAGCCCCTTTCCCCTGGACGGGGCCGGCGGCTACGGCGCCGCTGTCACCAGGGCGTCGCGGGCGACTTTTTCGTTGCGGTCGAGAAACGCAGGGCGAAGCGACTGATCCCGGACGGGGTGGCGCGGGGGAAGGCGGGGAGAATGAGGGGGAGGACAAAAAAAAAAAAAAAAAAGGAAAAAATATTATTAGCTCTCCGCAGCCCATGCGTGGCCCTGACCGCCCCGTCGGGGCGCTCGCCCCTGCCCAGCAAAGCGCTATCCGTTTGCAGAGCCCGTAGCCGGGCGAGACGCGTGGGAAGTGTTTTCTCTCTCTCTTTCTTGCTTGCTTTCTTGCTTTCTTCCTGCTTTCTCCTTTTCTTTTCTTTTCTTTTCTTTTCTTTTCTTTTCTTTTCTTTTCTTTTCTTTTCTTTTCTTTTCTTTTCTTTTCTTATTTTTTTTTTCTTCCCTTGCCTTTCTTACGGTAGAAAAGGCACTGGGAGCGGCCAGGAGTGCGTTTAAAAGGCCACTTTACGTGGTTCAGCTCCGCGCTGGCGCCGCTCCCCTGTTGCTTTCTCCCCTCCGCCGCTTGCAATGCGATCTCCCTCTATTTGTACCGTTTATTCCCAGATTCGTGGGTATATGTGTGAGGGGGAATGCATTATATTACATATATATATATAGAAATATATATATATATATCATTTGTCATTCCTCGAAGAGATTAAACAAGGGAAACCTGGCATCGTTTTCCAAAATCCCGATAGCAAGACAAATCATTTGAAAGTGAATGATGAATGGCGGGAAAAAAAAAATCATTCAAATCAGTTAATGTTGCTTTGCAATATTAATGTTAATTATATATATACATATATAAATATATATAGCCCGCCCTGCTTTCATTGGCTGACACCTTTGATACATTACACACATGCTGCGTTAGGGAGCTTGAGGCATTTTGGGCTATATTTGGTTAATTTGCATCGTATCTATGTCCCCGTTAAAAATAAATAAATAATTTTTAAAAAGAAGAAAGAGAGAAAGCAAAAGAGAGAAGGATTTCTGTCGAATTGCTGGTATATGCATCCTTTAACACCCTAATTTCTAACATACTGTTTCCTTGGCAGAATACCTGTTGCTGTTGCACATCCCCAAGGAGAAATGTATTTTTAAGAAGTTTGTCCCCCCTTCCCCTTTCATATTTTATTTTTTTAAACAGCAGCAGTTTCTAGGGCATTGCCTGAGAGCTTGTTCTTGTGAGATTGTTTAGACACCAAAACTGATAGCACAATTATTATTCCTGCATGACATCATGCCAACACAAAAAGGAAAGCAGGAAGATATGGACATATTAAAATCATTTTCTTGGAGATCGTTCATTCGGAATTAAATTTAAACTAGAGTAGATCACTCACTCCACGATCTAAGATCAGCACAAACAGAGCCGTTTTTTTTCCCCCCTTCATCTCCTTCATTTTCCTCCTCTCATAAGGATTATGGGCAGGCTTCCACGTCTGCAATTGCCAAAAGTGACAGACGAAAAACTCAAAACCTGGGGAATGTCCCTGGTCTAAACTCCTAGTTATTGAGGGAAAAAAAAAATGTTTTGTTGTTTAGTGCTTTATGTAGTTGAGGGAAAAAAAAAAAGGAGGGGGGAGGGGGAAGGTATTTTAACCTTCGGGAGCACATTTTGGAGAGTCTTTCAGGTCTCGGGTGCTTTTTACAGTTGTGAAGGACAACGGTCTGCCCTGTCTTTCTACATGTCACAAACATCAGGTTTCCACCCTGTCTTTTGGGTGTCTTCCCCATGTCACAGCCACTTAGGCAGATTGCTGCTGACTGCAATGCAATTTTTAAAAATATATGGAATTAACTCATGGGATAGGCTGCATATTTGGACACTTCCCCTTCACATGGGGTTGCTTTGCATGCAAATTCATACACACATTTTCCATGCAAATGCCCCAATATATAAAAAAATATATATATACACATATGTATATGTATATAAAATATATGTATATATATTTAAACACATAATCATCAGATAATTTTTTTGCATAAATATGCAAACATGTACAAGCACTGATGCACTTGGAGATAACTGTGCAGTCCACAAGACATAACTTAGGGGTTATTCTCTGTGCCTGTATCTGCAGTATTTCTTGCTCAGCTTCCGCTCCTGCCAAGCCCCGGAGAAATGCCAACACCAACCACAGCTATCGTAAGTTGTGCTCCCGGAGCCTTCCGCAAGAAGAGATTTAATGGAGCAGGTTGCCACGTGCACGGTGGAGTGAGGCAGTGGTGATGGATGTGGCAGATGCGATCACACCATGGGAGGCAACTGGAGATCAGCTTACCCTCAAGATAAAGATCCCTCCCAGTCCCCTTTAAGCCAGACCTGCCTTGTGCCCTGGAACAGAAGAGTCTGCAGCCCTTCCAAAACTTAATGCAGTACCATATGCATTGGCATATTCCTTTTCTTTCAGGGAAACACTTTATATATTTATTAATTTATTTAATTTATTTAATTTATTTAATTTATTTAATTTATTTATTTTTCATCAGGAACACTACCCTGGAGGTAAACAGTGCATTTCCTTCTAGGATCAGGCTTCACACATGTGACAACACTGCAGGGTGGCACTGGTGAAGGGAAATCTGCCCTTTTCCCTGGATGGAGGAGCTGCCAACACCACACAAGTCCAGTACATTTTATGCATCCCTATCCTCCTCTTTTATTCTCCTTCCTGTGGAATCAAATTAAGCGTAGCTCTCTAGGAAGGCTAGTACAAAGGTGATGCATGGAGCAGCAGACAGCCGTGCACCCATTTGCGTTGACATCTTGGAAAGTGCGTAACATGAGGGCAGAGAACACCAAAAACATCCACATCAGCTGCAGCAGCAGCTGATGGCAGTCAGGTAGCCACAGCAGCCACAGAGGATCTCTGTGCACAACTGCTTCAAGAGGCTCCTGGGGCAATTCCACATCCGTGTCATGTTGTTGAATCATCCTGGGGGAAATGCCACTGGGTTTCCAGTGCATTCAGCAATCCAGCTACCTTCCAGTCTTTCATTAGCAGTAACTTTGATAGTTATTATTTACAGAGTGACTCATCCTTTTCAGGTTGAGAAATGCCCAGTAGAAATGCTGCAGGAAAGAAGTTCTCCCTGACATTGAGTAGACCACCCAACTCTCTCCTTAGTGTTGGATAGACCACTCAGCTCTCCATAACGTGGGTACACTGCTCAACTCTCTCCATAATGTTGGGTAGACCAACATTTGCTCTCAACACGACAGCAAGTGAGAGACCTGATAGATCTCTCCAGTAGACATGTGTCTCCTTGGTGGCCATGTACACACACCTGGGTGCTTGACATAGGACTGACTTTCTAGATATTTCATGGCCAGGGACCCTTAGTCATTGCAAGCGCATCATGTGAAGGACAAACAACCAAAGTCTGAAAATACAGAGGAGGCTCATAAGGAAAATTAGAGTCTTTTATTAAACTAACTGATACTGCTGTAAAACAAAAGTAAACAAAAAAAAGAAAAAAAAAGAAAGAAAAAAACAGCCAAGATTTCAGACCAACAAGCTCGAACAAGCTTGGAAATAGAAGTTGCAATTTGGAAGAAAAGTGCTGGAGATGAGCTGTTTATTTTGGATACTTACACACCTCCTTTCCTGGACAGCCTGATCACTTCGTTGGCCGAATAGAGGCATCTTCCTTGGTGCAGAATAAAGTACAGACGTATGAATATTCTCAGCTAGATTTCCACCCTGAAGAAAGACTGAGGCCTGGGGAAAAAGCCGGTGATAGGGAAGGGGACTGGCCTCCAGAGTTTTGCATCTGAGGTGAGCCTTTCTCAGCACCACAAACCACTAATCAGTGACAAGGAAAGGATGCACTACTCAGGCGAATACGACTGATGCCAGCTGCTGTGTTCTGCAAACAGAGGGTGTGAGCAAAGAGCAAATCTTTGTAAAGTCCCCAAGTACCAGCCAAAGAATAGACAATTTATCATATTGTTAGAACTCCTGGCCTCTTCCTCTTGTCCACACAAATTTTCTCCACGTCTGTAGGTGTGGGTTGGAATATTTTAAGCATTGAAGGCCATTCCTTCCTCACAACACATTCCCAATACAAAGGCAGGACTGTTGGTGCAGGCTAGTTCTGAAGATCAAGCGCTGTCTCCTGCAGCTCTGGAGAAGTCCTCCTGTCAGATGGTGCAGAGGAATGTGGATAACTGGCAAAGTATGCAAGGAGTTCTTAAGCATATTGCTTAGGTGCCAAATCACTAGAGATGACTGCAGATTTGGGCTGCTTGATGAGTTGTACTAAAGAAGTTGTTCCTCCCCGGGGACTGGCAGAGCTGCTGTCCCAGGCCAGGCAACAAGCACTGTGTGTTGGCCTCTTGTGGGCCTCCTGCCTAACAAGGGTCCTGAAAGTATCTGCAGAACCAGACTCCAGAATCTATGGGTCAACCAGAGGGATCGAGCAGGCAAAACATTCGGGTTGAAAAGCCCCCTCCCCTCTCCAGTCCACATCAGCTGGAGAGCTAAACTGGCCGGGTGGAGAAGGCAGCGTTTCCCAGATGCATATAACCTTTTCTAGCGGAGATGCAATGCCCATGAGCAGGGCAACATTAACCAGGTGCTACTCATGTTGCCCTTCTCATCTTGGCCCTGCTCATTTGACTGCAGCCTCCTGGCCTGGGGCCCGTTTTCATTGGAAAACAGATCCCTTGGTGGTAAATCCAACTTTGGGGGAAGTCTCAGGAACTGATTTGGGGGATGGAACAGATTATATGATTGTGGCTTGAGGAAATTATTATATTTTTAATTGAATTTTGTGTGCTATGTGCAGATACTACAGTAGTGGGCCCTTTATCAATTGTTAACATGAATACTAATGAATACTAATGTTAATCATTTGTTTCTGGAAACAAATACAAAGATATTTGATGGAAAAAAAAATCTCTGAATTTTAACACTAAAAATAATGACATGCAGTGCAGTCTTGTGTGCCAGAAGACAAAACCCTACAGTTAAAATATGGTGAAACACAATTTGAGACACAGAAGAGCTGCAGCTTGGATTAGATATTCCAGTGACTAGCACAGCACTGCTGGGCTTGAGAAAATTATTTGCTTGCAACCCACAAGGGAGAACTCAAACAGCCCTGGCCCAAAAATGCAGCAAACACTCATAAGCAAACTCACGGCCATGTGAGGGCAAAGCCACCACCTCACAGAAGAAGACCAGCCAGTGGGTCTCCCTGCAAACAGGTGCTGGGTTGTGGAACCTGGGGGTGTGTTTTGCAACCAGCCACCACCAGAGCTGGTGCATACACATGCCTATGACAAAGCGATGCACCCAATTCCTTATTTATTCGTTGCAGTGATTTACAAGGCACCCATGTCTCCAGCAGTTGCTTGCTCTTTACAAGGTTTGGAGATGAAAGTCAAACAGTATTTCCATCCACCCAGCCCAAACAGGAGCACGCATTCAGTAACCCTTTCCTATCCCTTGAGATAGGGATTCCAAGATGAGGAATTTAGCTGGCAGGTTAAATTGCAGGAGATTCCAGAAACTGCAATTAATGAAAGACTTGGACATGTCTCATATCTTGCTCCAAATATGTCTATAATGGTTCATAGTGGGACGGGGGAGGAAAATGTTAAAGTGAGGGCTCAGGCAGCAGCACCTGCAAATTCCTCCCCCAGGATAAATAACTAAGGTATCTCTGTCACTCGGGGCTGCTCAAATTACTCATAGCACATAAATTACCAGGTATATTTAGTCTGTTATTCTCCCCACCTTCCTTTTCCTACATGCTCATGAATCGCTCACAAATAGATTCTGATTTTGGCAAGTGTGTCTATTAGTCATAACAAAGAGACATGGCCCAGCTTTCATGAACATATGTTCATGGGTTGTTGGCAAACACTTTTTGCTGGCCTGGTAACTACATCTGACTGGGGATTAGGGTCATTTGGTCATGTTTCTGAGCCCATTTTATGGATGAGGCTTCTTCTCCTTTTCCATAGGGAGAATCCATGTCTTGTCATTTTCTCTCCAGGAGCCAACAGCACCAAAGCAATACCAGAGCTGCATCTGGGATGATGGATGGAGCATGTTTAATTTCTCAATGTTATACTGGCCAGTGAGGAACAAGAACAGGCCTGAAGTCTGGCAGATGGGCTGCACTGCCCTTTCCTCATCAGGAGAGGAGGAGGAGGAGCAGCTGTGACCAGCCTTCCTCCATCGTGTTGGGTGGTCAGGCTGCTGGAGATGGGAAACTTGTCTGATTACTAGCCAAACAATAACGAGCAGAGCTATATAACACATCCAATTACTGTAGTTATTCAGTGGGCTGAGGACAACATGAGAATGAAAACACAGAAGGAGCAGCGAGGTCTTTGCCTGGAGGAGTCTTTAATCATCAGCTACAAATTCTCAGGACAATGAAAAAGAATATTTTCTCCGTCCATAGTGCTGTCTTCTCCCAATATTCACCGAAGTGGGGCACACAGATAACCACACTGGCCACCACCTCCTTCAGGAAGGACTAGATCTGCATCCTGCATCCACTAGATCGGTCCGCTTTGACCCAGACACAGCGGTATGCGAAACTGCATGATGATACCCTTGTGCCCTCAGCCAGGGGCTCTTTCTGCTTCATCTTCACTAGCATCGTGGACGCAGTGTCATTTTTGTGCACAGGGTGTCATGACACAGGAAGATGTATCCTCCAAAATGGATCGAATCAGAGGAAATAAACAGTCTATCTCCCCCACACACCCTTTTTAAACTGTTATTCCTGTATTATCATGGGAGTCTTCTCCTGCTGGAAGTTAATGAGTTTCTAGGAGGACACCCCCATTGAGATGAAGCTAAAAGTGGACAATGCTGCTCTCCAGAGACGCATCCCCTGAACTGACCCCAAGTGTGAGGAAGAGCGAAGAGAAGCAAAATGTGGCCAGGAGAAGCTGATATGCCTGGATTTCGTGTCACAACAAAGAGGTTTCTAATGGCATGCCAAGCCATCCGCTGATCCCCATTGCTATTGTAATGCATGCAACA
>JAVCKT010000138.1:16454-30033 GCA_032273925.1 Rhynchotus rufescens | reverse complement strand
GTCACTTCCATATATGGCTTCATTTTGACTCAGTAGGGCCTGTTTTGGTTCTACTGTCCTGCTTCAGCCAGTTCCACGAAGATATGGAGGTCCTTATCTTCGTCTTCTACTGGTGTTTGCTCCTTTTGTCTCTATTCTCTCATAATATAGCAGCAACAGGAGTGAAAATATGGCCTTGGGTGCATCTTCTTCTGGGGTTTCTCACAACAAGCTCAGTAAAGTGCTGTTGTTGTGCAGCACTGGCCACATCTCGGCTAGACATAAACATGTCCATGCACAAAATTTGTTTTAGAGCTGAAGATGAGTATGATGCACAGTTGTGGTGAGATTATGTGAAGAAAGCTGTGTTTTGTTTTGCCTGCCCTGCAAAATGACGGGACGGGGGAAGAAATGGTCAGAGATGATCACCAGGCACAGGAGCACTATAAACCACAGCTTTTCTCTTCAAAGCAACTATAAAAACAAAATTGCAAAATTTGTTCTTACTGATTCTCAGCAACCTCTGCTTCTACTCCCTCTGTTTACACTTCAGAAAAGGTCTTTTCAAAGGCTTTTGCACCACTAGCTCCACTCACATTGCCCTTGCCATGAAACAGGTGAAAGCAGTTAGGAAAGATTAAACTGGCAGATGCAATGTCAAAGATGAGGCTGCGATCAGAGTCAGACAACATGCCCGTTAAACTCACTGAGTCGCTGACTACCATTTATTTAGCAGGCCACTCTGTAACTCTGTGGCTGCAGAACCAAGGCGAATCTGCTGCTCTGCCTTATCACTATTTTGAACAGTTATGTCATATGATCCACCAACAGGCTGTAGAGAGAGGAAAAAGACATCAGGCCCATTATAACTGAATCTAATAAGCAATGTTGTTAATGTGTCTGATTCCCACCTCTGAGCTCAATTATTTCTTCAGGGCAGACAGGAGCAAACCTAGCAACTCTGCTCAAAAATCGGTTATCACTGGAGCCTATCACTCTGGCTTATATACATACAGCAAGTCACGGAAGTGTTGCTTAACAGTGGCCTTCTTTGGATTGAGATTTGGGGTTTGTTTGTTTGTTTTCTTGTGGGGAGGGAGAGTGAGTTGTGTTTGTCGGGGGGTCGTGAAGATTTATTTATGTATTTATTTATTTTCTTTGTCATGGTCATGTTTCAGAACAGTTCTGTGCTTTGAAGAGGGAAGAGTTGAGATTTTCCTTTTTGGGCCACTGGTTGCTCTGTAGATATTTTACTGATAGTAATATTGCAAGTGAGTCTTAAGCTTTGCAGGGAGAATTGGAGTAAAGCGGGTGAATGATAGTCCTGTGTATGGAGCATTTGCTGGCGAAGAGACACCTGGGAAACATATGCTGGTAGTATTTTGCCAAATAAATCACCAGGTATGTTCCCATGCTGTGAACAGGGTAAGACAGTCAGCACCCTCCAGGGAAATGGCACTTGGCGAGCTATGTTTGATTCCATGTGAGGACAGCCCTCTCACAGGAATGAGAGGGACCTCAAGAGTAAGCAAGCAATTTGTGACCAAAGACAACCATTTTAGGGGAGGTGATATTAACTCAGTGAGGGACAACTGACAGAGGAGTAGGCTGACGGCCTGTGGAATTCTCAGCATGAAAAAAAGAAGTCAGGAGATAGATTTTTTAAAGTTTAATTGTTCTTTCAGGGCTCAGGTGAAGAAATACCTTCTGTTCACAGCAGAAAATGCATGTTGCTCAAATTGTCTGCGATCTTCACAGTAAAGAGTCCTCAGATTTCTTCCCATCCCAAGGCTCCTCATCTTTATTGGAGATGTGCTCACAGGAGCTACACATCTGCATAGAACAACGAGGCAAAAAGACAAAGACTGCTGAGGTATTGTGGGATCACACCCATGCAATGAATCTCTGGATCAGTAGGTGACAGCACAGAACACAACTTCATACCAAAGCTGAAATACTATTCAGCTGTACAGCATTTTACAGTTCCATATCACGCAGGGGAGGGAAGGACAGCAAATTTACTGTAGACTCTGTGTTTGGATGTCTTTCCCCTTTTCCTTTCTCCTTTCCTGTTTTTTTTTTTTCCCTTTCTTTCCCCTCTTGCTTATCCTTTTCCTCTTGCCATTTCTTCTCATTTACTCTTTTCTCCTCCCCTCCCCTCTCCTCTCCTCCCCTCCTCCCCTCCCCTCCCCTTTTCCTCTCCTCCCCTTTTCCTCCCCTCCCCTTTTCCTCCCCTCCCCTTTTCCTCCCCTCCCCTTTCCCCTTTCCCCTTTCCCCTTTCCCCTTTCCCCTTTCCTCTTTCCTCTTTCCCCTTTCCCCTTTCCCCTTTCCCCTTTCCCCCCTCCTTCCCCACCCCTTTTTGTCCCCTCTTCATTTTCCTTTCATGGCCGAAGCACTATATATATAATACTACATATGAACTATATTTGATTACTGTGTATATTAATTATTCATGTATAAAAATGAGAGGAAGTCAAATACTAAAGTTCATCATAATGCTGCATAATCACTCTGAAAATTTTTGGCAGTACATGAAATAGGGATGCTGAAAATCGTTTTGCTCAGTTCTCTACTTTCCAGGTTTTTTTTTCACTTATCTTTTCACTTCTTCCATATGTATCTATGTCTATTTATATATATCTATGTTTTTGTTTTTTTTCCTAAGATGGATGAGCCTTTGCAGATTTCAGTCCTAGAAGCATTTTCTGTCAGAACTGAGCATTGTTGACCTTTGGACTGGCCTGTTCTCTTTGTCCAGACCTTCTTTGCTCTTACCCAGCCTGAGTTAGGAATATACCTTTTCTCTGTATGTGTATGTGTAAAAAGGCTCTGTATGTGTAAAAAGGCTCTTTCTCATATGCTACTCAGCTAAGCTTGAGAGATGAAAACAGCTCCTTGGCAAGCTATAGCTTAGTAAGCTTAGCAAGCTATAGTTTATGTGTCAGTCCATGCTCCCTTACCATAGTTACCATAGTTCTTAATGCTCTTAATAAGTCCTGAGCATTTATCAGTTTGCCCTGAGAACTCCATGCAAATGACTCTGACTGGCAGCTGGCAATGAATTCCAGCAGCAGTGCTCTATGAAAAAGGTGCGTTTTGTTTATGTTTTTATTTGGGCTCATGCTAAAATTCTCATTCTGCACACAACAGAGTACCAACATTTCTAGCTTGCAGGATATGAGGAACTTTCTGCAAAAGCCAATTGCTCATATCCTGTAGGGCACTTGTAATTCATCCTGAAAGACTGGAAAGATACAGCCTTAAGCTGTTCCTTTTATACTCCAGTGAAAACATAGCTATGGGTGCTTCATGGACATTTTTAAAGGCTGCCTTCATCTCCCAGCACACTCAGCTTTCTTATTGGGGTGATTGCTAGAAAGTGACACTTAAAAATTCGTTGTACCAGGTCCAGCTAGCACCCAACAGGATGCAATTGCATGACTGAAGAACTACTGTCATCTGCCTGGAGATGGGACGAGTACCCATCCTTCCCAAAGTTTTAAGGAAGGAAAATCACAGAGAGGAAATATGTCCGCCTGCCCGCAGAATGACAGGGAGAAAGACAGGGAAAGACCCCAGCAGCATTAGTGCTTCTTCTCCTGCTGGTAGTCACTGTCAGCATGAAGGTTGGAGGGTAGCTCTCTATACTTTGACCATTTCAAGGTTTATTTCAGGTATTCATGAACTTTACTCACATCTTTCCCTGCCCCATCTGCTTTTTTTGCTTGTTTGTTTGTTTGTTTCCATGAAAATATTCAGGTGCAAGGATGGAAGTGGTTTACTCAAGATCACTCAGCCAATCAGTAGCACAAAAATCAGCAATTTGGGTTCAAAAATGCTGCTCTGACCGTGGGATGGCACTGACAGCTTTTCCTTCTTGGAGCTGGCGAGTCCTTTGCACAATCGTTCAGTGCTGCCAGCAGTTCCAGCTCCATGACTAGCTGCAAGGCATCACTCCTTGATAAGACCTCAGTGATCTACTTTGTTATACTTGCTAAGCTTTCACCCTGACCCACTCTTCTTCTGATGATATTTCTCAAGGCAAAAGGTTAGAGAAGAAATCACCTACTGTCAAAGCCTTTTGCTGCTCCCAAATAAGCAGCCAGCACTTAACCATCCTCCTCCCTACATACCTTGCCCCTCTTCCCCTCCATCTTCATTGCCTTCCATCATTGCCCTATGAAGTGCATAAGCACTGCTATGTCATGTAGTATTGTTGAATCCTGCCTTTAACCACTTGCAGGCTCTGCACCACACTTGTGTACTCAATATATTTCCAGCACAGTGGTGGTTTCCCTTTCTGTCAGTTGGACAGCAATTGCTTTCAAACAGTTCTTTACCCACAGATGACCGCAGAACATCAAGCTTTGTTTCTAGCTGATGAAGCAAGGACTGGTCTTCACACTACCCATTACTCCCAGATGAATTGCTATCTTTTTTTTTTTTTTTTTGTCATCCCAGTATACTTGACAGTCATCTCTGTGCCAACAGAGCACTGTTCAATGGGCAAGAACAGGACTGTTTTGGATGCAGCATGGTGATAAAAGAAAAGAAATTCCTGAGTGGATAGGAAGGCAGCAAGCACTGAGCTACACAGTCTTAGTGAGCATAGGATAGAGAGTATTTATTTCTGACACTGACAAATGGCTAACACTGACTGCTGGCCACTCTGCTCTCATTTGTTAAGCTCCACGCCCAGTCTTGCTGCTTTCCAGGACTTTCCCATACAAGGTCTATTTTTGCCTTCAGATCTCTGAAATCTGACCACTCTTTTCCCTGCATGCTTCCTTCCTCTCCTTATCGCACATAGCTTCCTCCTGTTTGCTGCTTTAACTGCTAACCACATTGCCAGAAAGTAATATAGTCTAGAAAGTAGATAATCCTCCTGACAAGTTCACAGTGACTACCTCTTGCGTGCTCCAGGGCTCACTTCTAGGGTAACTTGCTGTCTGTTCTCGGCCTTTTACCACATAACCACTCTCTTGTCCCCTAAATTTCACCCTGAACTTCCTTTTAACCTGCTCCTTTTATTGTACTCCTGGCCTATGCCTAACCTGTTCTCCTGTGCCTACCAGTCTCGATAAGTTCCATTGACTGTGTTCAGATAGGAAAAGGTGACAGCCAGTCCCTAGGAATGCACTGGCCACCGGCATGGACAGCCTTCATTTTGTCCATATTTAAACATCTCTGGGAAAAGAAGATTGTCTTGTGTTCATAGCCAAGTTCCGCCCTTAAGTGTCCCAGAAACCTACGGTTCCAGTTGTAGATTCAGTCTTCTTTCACCAATTTACAGCATCAAAGTGTTATAAAGATAGTGGCAAGAGCAGTTTTTTCGCCTTGATCTTAACATCTCAGGAGGTGGAGGGAGATGAGGGTTGACAGAAAGCATCTTCAAGCAATCCTGTTGTGCTTGACAGAAAGCTAC
Source organism: Rhynchotus rufescens (assembly GCA_032273925.1). NCBI lineage: Eukaryota > Metazoa > Chordata > Aves > Tinamiformes > Tinamidae > Rhynchotus > Rhynchotus rufescens. The sequence continues at coordinate 24,629 of JAVCKT010000138.1, read as the reverse complement.
TCTGGCTAAGGAAAGAGCCTCATAATGACCTAAAATCTAAAAAGGGTGTATACAAAAGATGGAAAGAAGGATAGGCTACGGACGAGGAGGACAGAAACCCTGGTTGGGTACTGAAGAACAAAATCATAAAGGCCTAAACTGCGCCAGAGATGAAACTAACATAAGCTAAAAGGATGACAAGAGGAGGTTCTGTTCTAGAAATGAAAGTCAGGGGGAAAAGGGTCCCCATCATGCTCCAGCAATCAAGGTGAGCCTGACTGGTCTGCAATCAGCCCCACTCTCAGGTTGAGTCCTCCACCTGTGAAGACAAGAAGTGGCAGAAAAGACTGATATCACTTCTCTTCGCCCCAGATATCTGTCTGCAGGTTCTGACCTGTTGTGCATAGATACATGTTTACTTATTCAGTAAGTTATTAGGAGTGATCCCACACTGAATGCTAGAATGAAACTGGCACACCAGTGTGACTGACATGCACAAATCTGTATGACCATTTGCTAAAAATTGATTGTGCAATGCAAATGTGACAGATATGCTCCTTTCCCAGCTCAACCTGGCCTGTACCTTACATGCAGCCCTGTTCAGTTGATCACCACCAGCGATTTATCTAAAGCTGGTACCTTTCTGATTTCTTCTCCCACTTAGACTCAACATAACATTCCTGAAGGCTGCATCCCAAAGGGGAGGTAAGGCTAATGCACTAGCCAATGGGCCTCTGAAATGAAAGAATGACTATAAGTCAATCATCTTATCCTATAAATATGCGGACAGCCCGAGAGCCCCTTGAGCTCTCCTGACACGGCTGCGGCCTGCACAGCAGGATCTCCCCTTGAGCAGGGACGCCTCTCAAGGTTACTCCTCGAGGTTGAGAGACCCCCCTTCCCACAACAGATTTGTGGTAAGTGAACATAGCGCGCTCTCTTTCTTTAACTTTATAACTGTGCGCAAGAACCCTTAATCATAAACTGTTGACCAGGTCTGGGACTAGGATTGGATCCAGCCACACCTGACTCCTCTCAGAAGGAGCCTGGAAAGCAAGGGGGTCCAATCTGAACCTCGTGATCCAACGGGAGGGTATCCCAAGATAATTGTGTATTATCTTGAGCCTCCATGCAGTGAATAATAAGTGACCTTCCATAGAATCTCATGAAATCATTGTCCATATTAATAAATCCTATTATTATTTCTTTCATATGAGTGAAGCGCATTTTGTCACTCACCTCTGCCACCACTCGTTCCATGACAACTTTTTATTCTCATCTCTTCCGCTAACCAAGTATTTATCCTTAGCAGATTCAAAACAAATGCCTAAGGTGTGCATTAATATATTCCATAAATTAATACATGGAAAGGACTACTTTAAGATAGAAAGTTCTCATATTAAATGTAATCATCTTTTCACTGTCTCCTCAGCTTTCAACTTCAGGAAAGCAATGGCATGTTGTAGAAAGAGGGCTGAGATAGGCGTACCTTTGGGCTACTCTCTCCTTACAGTCCAAATCCTAGACTTGTGTAGATACTTGCAAAAAATAAGCAAAACTTCACAAAGAAAGCAAAACTTCACAAAGAAACTGCACAGAAAAATTTTCTGACATGACTCAGAACACAGATTACAAGTTTGTATGATCACTGCCATCTTACCAGGATGTAAAGCAGCACATCTTTTTTCTCTATTTTTTTTTTTGACCTCTGTCACGGTGCTTCAATCATTCCCAAACAAGGCATTGATCAGCATGAATGATAATTGTCACCTAGGTCATCTTCTCTCTTCTACACTACTTTTTCAAATTGTATGCACTATATAGAGCAACTTGTAAGGAGGTTTTGCTTTGGGATTTTTTTTAACATGTAAACTACTTTCAGCTCATAGTATGGAAGCTGTCATGAGAAATTGCACCTTGCTCTTAGAGCGAAAAGCTTAGATTTCTACCTGATGATTCATCAGAAAAGTCCCCAATGCAAAACAAGGCTACAAATAATTTATCAATGTTAAGTGCAGCACTGACCAGAGACATAGCAAAATACTCCCACCATGACAAAACAAAGTAATAATTCAGAAAAACAAGAATGTATCCTATTTTTTCCATTTCTGAAATGCTATAAGGAAAACTCAGTAATCCACTGAAACTGGTACAGAGCCTAATATTAATCAAATAGGACATAACCTTTTCCACTGATCTAGTCCAAGGGCTCTGGAGGCCATCTCTTAGTTTTGATCTAATCACGGTTCTGTATTTAGCAGCACGATAAAGAGCATGCTATACTTTTGACATCTCCTTCCCATCTTTGCTATACTGACACAAATGAAATCAATTAGGTAAAACTCAGTTTAAAGTCAGTGCATAAAAGCTAAACTAAATTGGAATGTAACTATCTTTATGTAAGTGGAAATAGAATCTCTATCCACATGTCTCAGGATTGGTGCAATAAAATTTTTAGCAACATCAGAGAATTAAAAATACATTTCAAACTTCTGTCTTTGCTTGTAATAGTACTGATTACAGCTCTTATCTTATTTCACCCAAAAGTTAGAGCCAAATTATACAAATAGATTAAAAATAAAATCTGTCCCTGTTGCACAGTTGTAACTGCTTACTTAAATTTAAATACCTGGCTACTCTTACTAAATTACTCAGATTCTTTAGGCTGAGCAAAGTGTGATTTGTTGGATAAGTACCTTACAGTATTATATTTGCAAAGTAAAAATTATCTGTTATTAAAATTATAACAGCCTCTCCAACTTCAGTAACAGCTTTTTGAAACTTATCTTGTATTCTTCCCGAAAAGTGGTTTCATTCTTATGCATGGACATGACAAGGAAAAACAAAATGTCTTTGCCTAATTAAGAAAAGTGAATAGGTGAACTTTACAAATTAAAAGACAAGAAAAGATGGTCCAATAGAAAATCACACGAGGCAAAAATAATTACAGGGTATTTCCAGTACCACAAGAAAATAAGTACTATTTTTAAATCAAACTGAAAATTTTGTTCATCAGCATTCAGTGTTTTTCTGTGTATTTTGAATACAAAGAGTGTGAATATAGCCAGGGAAAGCAAATATAAAGATTAATTTACCCTGTCAGAAATATAATGTATATCTGAATATAGTATATTAGCACTGTATTTCAAAAATGGTGCATATTAAATACTTGGCAAAAGTTATGTGAAGCTCAAATTAATTAAAGGACTTTCAGATAATCAAAATAGTACAAATTAGATAAGTAATCTAGGGTAGACTGCACTGTTCTTTCATTAAGGATGCTGTATGTCAAGAAAACACAGTTAATAAAAGACTGCAATTTTAAGGATTCTAAAGACAGGAGCTTAAAAATATTGGATTCAGATATTCTCATGTTCATTCTCTTGTTTTGAAATCAAAATTAGAGAGAAGAAGAAACAGTCAGAGACTATTAATATGCAAGTTACTCTGAAATCTTTTATTTTTAGATCTTTGGTTTTCAGTGATTAAAGACTAAATTTTCAAGGTATTAGTATGTCTATGTTTAATGTAGAGTTTATTAAAGTGAGAATCACTTCATGATAAAAAATGTTACAGGAAAACATTTAAAATGCATTTATATAGAATTCTCAAAATTATGAGTCTATTCAAATACTATTCACACAGGCCACAGTTACTAACCACAGACAGCATTAGACTTGAAGGTCACTATCATTAAAAATTCAGAAAGCAATATATATCTTAGGAAAAAAAAGAGTATTTTCAGATAAATAGATCTGCAATTTTGCTATTGCTCTGAAGTTGTTAGCTTTTCTGGCAATCTACTATGTAAAAAACTCTTGATTTTGTTATGGCCACAACTTGTGTATGACATTGGTCTTACTGTTAAAACAGGAAGAAAATAAATTGACATACCATGGTAGACACTGTCAGAGTCCTCCTGGGACTGAACACTTAAAAAAATCAATTGGTTTTTAAAATAAAAATAACTAGTGTGGTCAGATACTTTATAGATCATGGGAAGAAGTAAATAAAAAAAGTAATCTGTAAGTGTGGAAAGGAATTTAATTCAGGGTAAATTCTACATGGTCAAGATTTCAAGAGTTTGAAGGTTTCATTGGCAATCATGCTACTGTGGACTTGGACATAGAGCATAATAACCCTTTTCCACAGATGTCTATGCAGTCATGATCAACTACAGAGACATACAATAGTGCTTTGTATCAATCAATCAATTTACATTACAAGAGCTATTGGCCATCACTGCATTTGCTGAATGAGGAGATCTAATATTCTCTTTTAGCAGGTGATTTGCCCCAGTTCTGGAACAATACCTGAAAATCCTTTGCAAGGCCAAGGCTTCCTTTGAGACTGAATTAGGATGAACTGTGATCACCAGGGATTTGATTGTTTTGAATTAAATATTGTAGACACATGGTTTATAAAAAGAAGACTCTGCTGATGGTAGAAGATGGTGAGAGTGAAAAAGGAAATTACATTAAAGAAATCAAATGGAAATAGCTAACACCTTCGCTGACCCAGGCTTTTAGACGTTTCTACAAAAGAGGAGCTACCAAAATGTTAAAGGTAGAAGAACTGACTGAAAATATGGTTTGCTTTCTGCACCCATCCAATAGTTAAGAAGGCATATCATGTCCTTTGACCATTCAAAGTTAATTACTTGCATGTGATGGATGCCAGCTCTAGCTATTGCTCTTTTGTATGCCATGAATGTCTAAATCTTGATATTTTCTTCCATGATATTTGTGATATCTGCTTTTTCCCAGCAACTTTAACCTTTAAATGTCTACAATATTTAGTCTAATTTCCACAACAGCTTTCCTCCTAGCAGTCCCATGACATGTTCTTAGCTACCGCCATAAAAACTGTAGTTACTAAGTTCAGCTTTTCTTAAAGCAGCTTTGAATATCGAAATCATTCATGTTCTCACTGTCACTCAAAACACTTTCATTCTCTCCTTTTTAAGTCTTATTTGTTTTCTAGACAATTTGAAGCACCTAAATTACTTTATATAAGCATCACATATAATGTGATATAACTATCACATCTTTCAATACGGTAAACATTTTGCAGGAAGAAGAAACAGCTGTTTTGTTTTAAAATGGCAATAAAAATTAAAAAGATGAAAAGCTACGTTTAAAATTTCTGGTAGCTCTTATTTGATCTTTAGTTTCTAGTTTGTAAAAACTTTTGTGATATTAAATTTTTATTGTAATTGAAAAATTAAAAAAAAATGCAGGACAGGAAAACTGCTTCTTAGCCAGTTGTGACTCTTTGTATACGTAGGTATTAAAGACTTTCTTTTAAGTGTGTATGTACAGTGTCACTTGACAGAAAGTACATTTATGACTATCTTCTCATCTTAATCATTCTCTTAACTGAGTTAGGAAGGATTTCACTGGCAGAAGAGAAATGATTGATGTATTACCATGTTTTCAGTATGTGTAGGATAAAAGTATAAATACCTAGTTCACAGCTTTAACTCTCTCCTATTTTGAGTTGTTTGAGGACTGGTAATATCAAGTAACTTGCATTTCTGATTAGATACATTCTTAGAGCAATTTTAGGTATGATAAATAAAACAAATTTTTTTACAAGTTTTCAGTAAGGGGAGGAATCCACTGCATACTTGAACAGAAGCACCATTTCTTTTCTGTCTACCACTGGGTTTTAATCTTCATTAAAAAATAGATGACTCAATGCAATTTTTATATATATATACATCTGCCCAAGAGAGGATTTTTTAGGATATTTGTATAACTTTTGGATTTTGACACATTTACAACAATTATTTAACAACTAAAAAAAAAAAAATCAGAACCTGCAGGATGACAAAACAACATCTACAACTGGGAGAACTGACGATGCTTGGAAACAGAGAGAAGTGAAAAAAAATCATAGAGAAGCAGAAGTAAAAAATTTAAGATATCTTACAGAAAGTTACGAGAATTTAATTGGTGAGCTTCAGCTCAGTAACCATATGTAATCCCTTATTCAGATACTGATCCTGTATGAGAAGCAAGATACCCAGTCTTTGCTACTTAGGAGACAATTTGCAGCCTCTAGATTGCCATCTGATCTCTTACTAAACTGATGTACCATCGGTACTGTTTTCAGAGTGGAGATGGTAACTCATGGTAACTCATGAACAGCTAGATCATGGTGGAAATAACTCATGCGGTTACTAGAGGAACTGTGAAGACTGGACCTGACCTTTTCCTCGGACTGGGAGGTGATAAGATTGTACGTTCACTGTGACTTCAAGTCTCCAGGTCACACAGGGCAGTTTAAAAATATGAAGATATTTCTCATCTAAAGTCCCAGTTCCCCCAACTCATCATGGGATATACCTTTGTTAGATGTTCACTTTTTAAAGTGAAACAATGCTTTAAAGGCTCCCTGGGGAAGTGAAAATACGACAGAAATTATCAGAAAAAAATCAGATCAGAAAAAAAATCAGATTATCAGTAAAAAAATTCAAGATAAGCCCTCATCTGGGTAGTGTTTCTCTTTCACATCAAGTGTTTGATTTCTATGCATCCCTTTAGCCCACACTGACCCCTTAAATTAAAAATCTCCATCATATATGAGCTAATTAGATGTAGTGGTACTTGGACAGGAAATAATGGTATCTTCATTTTCTATTTTAAAAGGTAGCTCTATCTAATGACTTACTACAAAGGAGTTTCTCATCCATGAGTTTATCTGCAGAAGATAAATCAACACTTTTAAAACCTTACTGTTTTAATTATCTTGAAATTAATTTTTCCTCCATAATAATACTCAGGAGATATTAATATTGTCATTTTAAAACAACAACTTCCAATTTGAATGACATACACATAGCTTCATCTCAAGAAAGGAAGAAAACTAGACTGCCTTTATATTTTACAGCACAAAGTTGAAATTAAACATGCCATTTTTCAACAAAATATTGTTTCCCATTACTGAAGAGAAGTGATGGGCCTGAGGGTCTCATGCATTACAAATCTCATGTGCTTTAAATTGCTAGTAAATCACTTGCATTTTTGCCTTTAGTAGTTTCTGTCGAGCTCAGCGTTTATTGCTTACAGCAGAACGCAGCCACCTAAATCATCCATCACATTTTTATAACCTACTGTAGCTTTCCATTTCATACACTAAAGAATTGGCACATTTTCAGAATGGGAATGGAAACACACTCTATACACACTGAACAGTACTATCTGTGCAGCTCGATACATTTTTCTTTATAGCAAAAAGGGAAAATATCATTACGGAGGTTTTGGCATAAGGAGGCTTGGGTATGTGCACTTGCCTATCATTGCCAAGATGTACAATGTCCAACTTTCCAGCACAGAGTCTTCCCCACAGTTTAAAATTCTGCTTATATCTTTAGTGACTTCTGACATCATGTTGTTTATTTGTATACAAATACTGTTTTCCCTTTGTGATCCCACACAAGAAATAAGATAAAACTTCACCCAACCACGACAGAGACCAGAACAACGATGAAACACTGAGCAAATACATTTGGATCTACTTTGCTTGACAGGCCATGATTTTGCCTCATTTAAGCTTTAGATTCTTTTATCAGTATTCAAATATCACCCAAAGTCCCCTCACTAGTTGTAATGTTTCTTGTAGATGGAGGTAGAAAAATATCTATAGTTATCACTTTAATTGTCATAGAGATAATACCTAGATAGCAATGGTGGCACATTGAGAGGGGTAAAAATCAGTTTTGTAAAACAGCTCTGCATGTTTTTATACACCCATGGCTAGTATTCAAACATGGCTTATATGGGAGTTGAGAGGTTCGAAGGCTCTGGACGGTTGAAGCTGATGGTGTAGTAAATGGCAAAAATGCAAAACTTTCAGTGAAACCAATATTTTACGTGGGCTCTATGTAGTAAATCTGATAGCTCTATGTAGTGCTAGTTGATCTAATTTAGCTTCATCAGTTGCTGTGGCAGGCTCTTTTAACATTTTCTTGAAAGGTAGCCATATCAACTGCAAAACATCTAGATTAGAGGCTTACTCCAAAAGAGTATAATATAAATTCCTATTTTTTTCTCTCCTCAAATTGCATGCTATCCTTGCATAATGGCAGTTGATTTCCCAAATCAGGTTGTGCATTACTCAAGCTCTGAATTTTCAGATGAGCCAATCTGTCTGCAGGCTTTTCTCCTCTCCTCTCCTCTCCTCTCCTCTCCT
>JAVCKT010000138.1:0-11356 GCA_032273925.1 Rhynchotus rufescens | reverse complement strand
AATAAGAGAGTAACCTGAGAAGCACGTAATAGTTAATAAAGATTCAGTTATTAATCATTTGCCACTGGTGAGAGAAAAGGACAGTCTGGTATTTTACTACAACAATTCAAAATTGCTATTTCTCTCTTGGAAGATATCTTCACTTTGCTTCTTAAAAAAACATTAAAAAATACATGCTTTTGGTAACAGAGATTTTTAAATCAGCTCTGGCTGTGGATGATTGATAAGTAGAATATGTTTGCAGAACAGAAGGATTATGGAGAAAAATACCAAAACATGTAAAAGGTCTGAAGGGATTGACGTACAAGAGTAGATTAAAATTTTAATATGTGTCGAGTAGCTAAACAAAAACTAAGACAGAATTGATAGTCATACAGGGAGTAAACACAATAACTTGAGGCAATGGAAGAAAATTAATCAGAAGAAAAATTAGTCAGAAAAAAATTACAAAGAGTAGAATTGATTAATTTCCCAGAACAAAAGGGGAAATCCCACCACTTCAAGTCTTAAATCCAATATAGAAAACACATAATAGGATGTTTTCTTGGGAGAATTGCTCTATTGTAAAGAGATGTTACTTTCTGACCTACCAGGTCTCTTTTATCACTCATTTGTCTGTATATGTAATTAACTTTTGGAAGACTGCCAATGAAAAATACTGCAGCAAATCCTGTGGTATATCATCTCCTCATTTTTGAATGCGCAGAGGCGGTGGATATTAACTTTGATATGCTGAGAGAAACCAGCATTCATCCTGTAATTTTCAGGAAAGCAACAGTAGACTGCAGGTCAGGATGGAAATGCCATGAATATTCAAATTGATTTATCCTACTTTTTCCTATCCTCCCCACTATGTCACCTGGACTTTGTAATGTCTATTGCTCAGGAGGTTACTCAGAAGCAAGCTTTGGGAATATATTGTCCCTTGAGAAATGCAATTAATTAACATTGTTTCCCCCAAAGGATTTCATTTTCAGATCATTTATTTTCTAGAGTCACTGATGAGCTGACTGGGAAAATGAAACACTTGAGTTTAATTACCAGTTAAAATTACAGCTTTCTAAGCAGGTACTTCATCTCATACCCTCTTTATAATTGTTTCTTCTTATGGTATAATATGCAGTTATATCTGCTGCCTTTCACAGTACTAACAATATCTTACTACCACTTTCCCCGGAAAATAAATATAAGATTGTAAGATGACTTAAGTTTGGCTTTAGAGTGTACTAAGCATAGCACAGCTTAATCTCTCACAGATACTTTCTATTTTCCACAGACTGGTACAGAAATGAAGAAAGGAAACAAACAAGTACATTACTTGAAATTGCATACAGGCATTACAAACTTTAAAAGCCTTTTCAATTTTTAGTTTATAAAATCTAATACAAACAAGACAATGGATATGAACAGTGCTACAAATTTTAGTGATGTACTTTAGTGACCATTGAGTGTAACATTTAGAAGCATATTCCCAAGGGAGAAATTATACCCTGAAGGAACTGAGCTTTGCTCAGCTATATAAACATTTTCAAAGTGGGGATGCGTAAAACAAAACACATGCCCAAACAATTTACCCTCAAAAGACCATAAATGTTAAGGGACAATAACTTTAGCCAGCACTGGTTTAATGGGATCTGATTTTATTTCTGAAAAAAAAAAAAAAGAGCAGCTTTTTTCATCAGTAGCTTGCTCAGATATTCACAGACATGTTATTCTGTACATTGCTTTTGCTGGATGATTCAAAAGAGTTACATCTGACTAATTAGCAATAATCTAATAGCTCTACAGTTTTCAGACCTTCATCTTTTGCTGACACCCTGATATTCTCTAGTATATAGGAACTCAGAGCAGAGGAAACTGTTAACCCAACTTAGCAGTGGACCCTATCAGAAGTTCAAGTCAAAATGCAACATTTTCACTATTCCAAGTGGAAGAATGTTTACTGTTGTGGTCTACAGCATATGAACAATCATTAATTATGGTACTAATCTTTATACTTGAAAGTAAGAAAGAAAAAATAGAAAGATACTTCAAGAGCCTTAGCTATCTGTTTGATTTTATTTCAATTCTGTAGCTATAAATTGTTAGAATTGCTGGAGTAAAGCTAGCTGCTAATGGGAAGACGTTATCATAAATCTAGTGACTGTGTATCTTTAAAGAAAATGAGCTTTTTCAAACATGAATAAAATTTATTCCCATTAATTTCAAATGCAATTTATTGAGACAACTATTTTGATTTGAAAACATGGCATGATTTTGTTCATATTGTTTAGCCTGCGAGACTGACATCAAAGAGAAAGATATAAGACTATACAAGTGTAAAATAATTCTCAAGATGGTGACAAGCTATTTGATAACATGCAGTTTACTGAGGTTTAACACATGCACACAGAAATTAGAACTGAAAATCCCTAATTCCATTATGCCTGCTAGGTAATATAAAGTTGATCTAACTGGCTTGGAATGATACTTGTTTAAAATTACTGTAACAATTCCACAAGTAAGGAAAAACTATAATGCTTGTTTGAATGATTATTTGTCATTGAGCACATCATAGTGCTTTACTTTTGTTTCTGTCAGTACTTTGCAATATTTTCATTTCTACACAATTCTCTATCTGTTGCCTTTACTCAGAACACAAATGTTATCTCCAGTTTAATATTGCTTTTAAATTGCAGCATATTTGTTATGATCTTCTGGCTGGGTACTATAGCCATACACCTATCCTAGTAACTGCTTGAGTTTTACTTTTGTTGGTTTTCAGTTAATAGTAGTGACAAAGAAAAAAACAAAGCTCTGGAATCAGCTGCAGAGGTGACATGGAGGGACACAGCAGATTTCACTATCCTTTCCAAGGAGGTTTATGTTTTCTACTTAGATATCATAAAGTTACAGCTATATTTTCTCTTACACAAAATATATTTCTTCAAGTTTTTTACATGGAAAATTTTGGTTTAATATAGTTGTTTTATTTGCTAGATTTGAGAGAGGTTAGAAGTGCTTGCAATGAGCAAGTATTCAGAAAAGAGAATTTCTGGTGGAAATGAAAGCAAGTACAACTATCCAATAAGTGGATAGTTCTGGATAGTTAAGGTTGTTCTCTTTTTTTGGTCTTTAATATGGTTTCAAGTTTCTGATTTTTTTATACGACTTGGCTGCAAACATTTTTGAAGGAAAAAGTAACTTTTTCATTAGCATTTAAATTGTTTTACTTTCAGAAGACAGGATAGATATCATTATTGTAGCCATCAGACAGCATAAAAAATGTTAAAAATGCAAGGATCCAAATTAAGATGACGTGAACAAGCACATTATATGTGAATGTATTCAATTAAACAAAATCTCTGAAACATAAGGTCATAGCAAATGATCTGTCTTATATAATGTTGTATATAAAGATCAGGTTATATACGTATTATACAGATTCTATATAGGACCATTTTTGGCCAGCTAAATCAAAGAGGACTTAAATAGCAGCATAACCTCATGATAGAAAATTCAGCTTAAGATTTCTTATCCACCCTCACACACACTGCTGTTTGGATAATAAACCACTAACCCACGTAGCAGCTTCTTGGTTTAATATTTCCTTTTTCTCCCACCAACCTATGTTATTACTGATGATTACTGGAGACTGGCATGAGGATGAGGAAAGTTGCGGACATTTTTTGACATTGACAGTAGTTCTTGACTTATGCTGTGTTCAAAACGAGGAAGGTCAGCAACTCATCCTCAGAAAGTACTTGATATTAAGAAAGACAATATGGATAATCACTGAGCTGTGTATTGCCTTGGAGTTAGTCTTTATTATACATTAACTGTAACCAAAGAGAATGAACAGTTTATTAATAATCTCACACATAATGCATTTTGGAGATTATTAGCAGAAGGAAATAATGTCTCTTCAGTTTTAAATTAAAAGCTCCTCTAAGTGACAGAGAATTCATGGTAACTTTTAAATAACAGATAGCAATGAAAGAATGGGAAATGTACTTGCTATCTGTTTTTAATAATAGTAAAAATATTTTTTGTGTCAGTAGATCATTATTAGTAGTAACAAAATGCAATATGTCACTTCAAAATGCAATATATCGATAAGATGTTTAGAAAATCTGATTTCCAAGAAAACCTCTTCCCTTCTCTGCTTCCATTTTTTTTAACTCCAGTCACTGAAGACACAGCAGACTTGGAAAACTCATTTTTATAAGAAGATGCAACTATGTGACCTGCTTGGTTGAGCTAAAATTGGATCATTCACATTAATCAGATGAGGAATACCTCCTAACTGTGAAGGCTTTGGTCTGTCTGAACCATTTTCCACTGTTTGCTCAGTCTGTTTGTTAGAAATCTGTTTGTTCTTTATTCAGAAAATGTACCACAAAGGATTCCAACCATTTATATAAATAATGTTATGCTTTTCTTTTTTTTTTTTTTTTCCCCTCTCCATAATAACAAAAACAAAGTGACATCAATTATATCATTATTATTTTTGCTGTGATACCTATTCAGGATGATTGCCACTTTTCTGCTGGCAGGGCATAAACACACAGACAGACGTATTCCCCACCTTACAATGCCTGCAATCTAAATCCATAAGCCATTCAGTGGCAATCAAATCCCGCAACTTCATCTATTCTTTTGAAATCATGGAATTTTCAAATCTTAGACAAGGGCTTTTTTTGGCAGAGCTGAGGCCTAACAAAGCTTTCTTTTGCCTCCTGTTTTCTGGAACACAAACTGCCATATTTCTGCTGCAATAATTCTGACCTAGCTCATTTCCTGCATAGATTACAGAAGGCTGCATTTTTTGTTATCTCAGCCTACCTCATTTGAATGTGCTCTTGGCATAATACTATACCCTCATCATTAATAATTAATTTAGGAGGAATGAGTCAGTATTTTTTCCTATTATTTTTCAGCCCAGATCTTGCTCTGCAGAGGCAGCTAGTGAGCCATCAAAGGCAGGAGATGTTATGAGATGTGTAATGCCCCATAACTTTGATATGCAGCTCTCCCTGCCACCTCATTCAGACAATAAATATTTTAGAAGAGAAGCAGGCAGATAAGTGAATAAGTGAATTACTTTACAGATCCTTCTATATGACATGCTTGCTCCCAGATTCTGTTACCAAAAAAAAAAAAAAAGAGAAATGGAAATTTGCTCCCCTGAAATTACCACCAGCCAGCCTCTCCCCAATACAGATCTGTTGCTGTGAACAGCATACAAGCACAATCTCCTTTTGATGCTTGTCCTGTGTCAGAGATTGATAGCCCCAATAAAATTGTTTTGGTCTCACTAGACTATTTGTGTGAGCAGATATACTCATTATTTAAGGATTATAAGAAAAAAGATAAAAAAAGATTTATATTAATTTTTTATTTATAAATCATTCTCCTCAGTCTTAAACTACTTTATGGAGGTTCAGAAAGCAGACAGGACATGGCATATGCTTAGTCCTGGAAGCAAGAACTAAAGACCAGGGTTTCCCTCTTTGAGGTCAGTGCTCTAACCACAGCCTGAGAATCACGTTCCTTCCTGTTTGCTCTCTGCTCCCATCAATGCTGAATTTTATCTTGGAATTTTGCTGGGAAGTCTTCCTTGGCAAGGACTTGCCTGGGAAGTCCCTGGAAGCCAGCAATCTTTCAGGGGCCAAACTTGGGTCCTCTCAGTTTAGGGCTGTCTGGACTAGCCTTACTCATTCCAGTGTGCTAGAAAGGAAGAACAGGCAGAAATATAGCACTAGTAGGTTTTGAAAGGAAGGACTGATCCCCTACTCTTCTTATTTTTTAAGAGAACAACTTCAGTTTCGAACTTTGTGATAGGAGTTTCGATCCATGAATCCCAATCTGACAGAAATGCTTCTCTGCAGCCACGAGTTAACTACCAAAGCCCCTGAGATGGGTGACATTTAAGTTAAATCCTGCTCTTCAGTATTTATATAAAGTACTTGAGGTAGCTCTCTGCTGTTTTGAAGCCTGTTCTAAGTGCTTTGCTTTGTTCAGATAAAGATTTATAAGAATATGTTTTTCACTTTGGGTACCAGTCACTGAAAAACAAGACACTATTATGTTTAGCTCTGCAGTGCCTAAGACACTTTGTGAGTTGTTTTTGAATATTCTTTACGGTCTTTAATCTTCATATTATAATATTAATGTATTCACTGAGTGTCACAATGGAACAAAAATCTCTCCATTCAATCAAATTGTACTTCATTTTTTAAAGTAAAGATACATACTCTTGTAATCAGACTGAAATAATTATCAAAAATATATATTTATGGAGGTCTCATTGATCCAGTAATTAGGAGGATAGAACTATATATTCAAAGGAAAAGAATGAAAGATGGAAGGTAAAGAGGAAGACAATAAACTTAACAGAACTACAGCTAATTTACCCATTTTTGGCTACAAAGCTGAAGACATTAGAATAAATTTTCATTGATTTTTACATTTTTTAGTGTGTTAAAGTAGATACATAAGCATTAGTTCTTTCAGCATAACATGCAAATAAACACACATATAATTCAAAGCATTTTTTAAAATCATCACATTTACTTTAACATGGCAGAGAATGACTCTGCAGGATAGCTGCCCCCCAATTTGTGAGGAGGAGAATATTTCCCCATAAGCAATGCACTCTGTCAAATCTTCATCTACTCACAGCTGCTCTTTCTTATGATGAAAAGGCATTAGTATACACACTTATTATTGTTATTGTTATATAGCTGTATGTCAGACAAATCAGAGAGATGTAACCTTGCATTAATCAGGTCTGTGATGAACTAGTGTCTGCCATGTTGTATGGGGGCTGAGCTATCATTAATTTACCTTTCTTTTTCTTCCAGCTTTATAAACCTCTATTTCAAACAGTAATGATATTACGTATTTGCATAATTTATTTTTAAAAAAAGATTCTATGGATTCCAAACATATATTGCACAGTTATAAAAAAAAAAAAAAAAAAAAAAAAAGGATCCTACACGTCGGTTGAATTCTTAATGCAAAATATCCATAAGTCTACAATAAATCTTCAGAAAGAGCTTTGCTTCCCTTTTTCCTGTAACACTACAAAACAAAATAAGAAAGGCCAAGTACAGTGCCAGAAAGGAAAATGTCACCTAAAAGTACATTAAAGACAATGAATACACCATTGCAAATTCACTACAATATTTCATTTGAAGCAATTTCTATTCTGCAAGGAGTGCTAGAAATGACCCAATGTTGAAAAGCTTTGTGATTTGTGACAGTGGTGGTATGAGAGTTCAATTTGAGAATCTGTAAACAGACTTCAAATCTGTTTCAGAAATTGTGGAAACAATAAAAGACCATTTTATAAAGTTTAGTTTTTAAATTTTATTTGTTTCTTAAACTCACATTTAAGTAAGCCACAAAAATCCTTACTTTTCATCCTTATAGGGAACTCAACTCAAATGACACTACTTTTCAGGAGAGTAATAAACTGACAAGTTGAAAAAAAAAATCCCAAATATAAACACATTACAGTTTATTCAGGGATACAAGCCTGTCTCACCTTGTCAGCTTTCAGAGTGTTGAGCAGAGAAAAATAGGTGCAACTTTCTATTAAAGGTCTGCTTTAAACCTGATAGTTAAGGGAATAAAAATGGTACCTTAAATAAGGTTCCTACTTAACTAGAAACCGCTTAGTGCATTGATTTTTCTAAAGTGCTGAGCACTCTGGAGTTCTCTTTAAAGTCAAAGGGGATTCTTAGCTTGTTCAAGGCAAGATAAATGCCTAGTGATTTCTGGATGCCCAGTTTTAGATGCCCAAATATACAGATGTTCCCAAGGCTACTTGAAAAGACATCTAAATAAGGATTTCCCTGCTTTTTTTTTTTTTTTTTTTTTTTTTTATTAAGGTTATTATGCAGATATATGTGATGTTCAGATTGACACTCTCTGCTTTTCATGATCTCAGCGAGTGAGCTCAGCTGAAAACCACTGCTAACAGTTTTCTGAACACTGGAAATGAGATCAAGGGGGATACACGCAAGGAAGCATAATAGAGAGTGACTGTGATTTTTCTTCTTTGTCCAGCTGATGAACTGTGAATCTGTTGACAGACATAGGTGACTTAGCTGTTCATATGCACTTTCTCTAAGTAAGCCATAGTAGATGTGAGATATGTTTAGTGTTTGCACAACATTTTGCAAATATATCACAAGCCTTTTTCTTAAAGAGCTTCCAGTGACTGACAACAAAAACTCCTAAGCAATAACAAGAAATGTCTGGCAGAAAGAAGTTTGGAAGGGGTCTCTAAATGATGCCTGAATGCTGGACAAGAATAGGTGAAACACGAGGATGGACTTGAGGAGAAAAGATCATGATAGCAAGCTAAGTCAATTTAAGAATAAGAAACTAAGGAAGGAGAAGAAATAAAAAGCACTTTGTGGAATATGCAAAATATTCCAAAACTAGAAATGGAAGTATCAGTGAGTTGAAAGGTCTTGCCATAAAGAATGAACAGCTCAGCATAAGATGCAAAGGAGAAGTGCCTCAGAAAGTTGAGTGATGTGATCAGGGCAAGAGATAGGAAAGGCAGGTGGCTTTGGCAATACCATTTTGTCAGTGCCAGTAAAGGCATTCAAACGGGGAAGATGAAAAAGCAGTGAAGGTAGGTAACTTCCATGAATCAAAGCCAGATATGACTGACTTATAACCATACACAGATCTTAGCATTCAATATTGTGGAATCAATGTATCCCTGAGATATTAGACTAGAAGAAATCACATATTCTAAGTGGTTGATTATGATCTATGTTTTATTAATACATTCAGAACATACTACCTATGCATCTGTACTTCACTGGGAGGTGCACTTGCATTAAAGTAAGCAATTCATTGAAGAACCCTGAACCAAGGACATACTGCAGTCTGTTCTCTTGAACTCTAACCCACATTACCTTAATGGGTTCAAGTTACACTCTTAATCACATATAATAATGTCCATTGCTGCAATGTTTTTCTTCAGTCACAGAAAGAAGATATATGCTTGGCTGCCCACTAGCAGCACAGTCAGCCAGAGCAGCATGTTTCAGCTGATGCATAGTTTCTTTGTGGAGATGACAGAGGGACTTAACACATGTCATCTCACCCATCCTACTCACATTCCTGCTGTGCAGCAAAGAGGGTGACGAGGAAGCTTCACTCTTTTCTGGGGTCTTATACGTCATTCTTCTCTTTGCTAAATCTTTAAAACCAGATTAGAGAATGTGTGGGAGTCTGGTAATGCTTTTCCATAGGAGTTAATTTTGCTGCTGATGCTTAGTGCTTCTCTTTGCTAAGCTTGTGAGTCTGAGGTAGCTGCTATGATTCTTAAGACCCCAGATGCCTGAAGCCTTGTGCTGCTAGTATGGGAGGATTTACCACAAAGGGAAAAGGTGTCAAGGAAATTAATTCGTCAGGGAAGATAATATTATCACAGATCATAAATTCTACCCTTAAATGATAAGGCAAGTGCCGTAATGAAACTCAACGTAATGAGTCAAGTAAGACGGATTTTGGTGCAGTAACAGTATCATGTGGGTAAAGTTAACCTACTTTCCTTGATAAATAATAATATATCATTTTAATTATTAAAGCCTTTAGTTCAATTTAAATCTTCTGAGATATAGATAGGAAGAGATAGTTTCTTTTCTATAAGTCTTTTAAAATCTTATTCCTTGTCATATGAAAAAAAAAAAACTCAGATGAAACAATATTTGGCTCAAAATTATCTCAAAAAGAAAAGTTTTGTGTTTAGCAGAAGAACCTGTCTTTGCATTCCTAAAAGAAGCAATGTTACTATGGAAGAGCAGTAATAAATCTGAATGGTGATTCTCAGACAAAGGTTTTGACTGACTCTTAGGGAAAAGTAAAACAAAACAAATCTAAAATTTAATACTTAAGATTTACCAGCTGTAGTGCGCACTGTGACTGATAATCTACCATTGCATTGCAGACATCAAGTGTTACCAATTTACATGAGGGACAAAACCTCATCCAGTGTCATGCAAAGGGATGTGCAGTCACATAAGAGAGGTGACTCAAGTCCCTCACCCCCATTTAGGTAGTTCTGGGACAGTGCAGGACATCCTGCACAAGGGAGGGTGTTCCATGTGTGATTCCCCTCTTTCTTAACAGCAGAATGAGGACTCAGTCCATAGGTAAAAGGAAGATGGATATTCTTTCAAATAGTCACAGGTCATTTGGTAAAAAGCTTGGCTTTCTTTATTGTATAGACATTCCCGTTGCTCCCTCAACAGAGAGGTAAAACAGGAGAGGTGGGCTATACTCCGGACAATAATCTGTTTGTTAAACCTTAACTATGCAGTAGGAGCATGCTGAAGTCTATTTCACTCAGATGAGCTGTGTCTTTTCACTTGCCTGAAGACCATAGCAGGTCTCCCCATAAAGTTAGTATACTTCACTCCGTAAGACTGCAATGTGATTTAAATGCAGATCTTTTCCATCTCATAAATGTCCCATTTACCTCAACAATTAACATTATTAATGATTTTTCCAGTATGCAGAAAAACTTAATTATGTAACTATGCTATTATTTATTTAACTAATACAGATTCTAATTTTTAAGAGAGAAGTTATCAAAGCAAAACAACAATACAGGTACCAAATAGATACCAAATTCCACCTGTTTTTAGACTAAAATAAATATCATTTTAGCAGAAGAGTAAACAAACAAACAAACAAAAGTACTTGAAATAGATGAGGCAACCGTTTGGAATGAGATAAAACCAAAGTTAGAGCAGAACCTGTCTCAGTCAATTCAAGAGAACATAGAACTTCTATGAGACAGCACTGGTATGAAATTACAGCTTATATTGTATCTAAAAACATTCCAGGTTTCAAGGTTAAAACTATGGTGTTTTTCATTATATTTGGTAAGGTTATATCTATGAATATTATGATATCTAATCTGAAAATTTTCAAATAGGTTAAAAGGCAATCTATCATCATTTTTAAAATGTGATTTTAACAGCTTTATAGTTAAATTAGGCCATTAAAAATGGCTAAAGGTTGTCTATGAAAAAGGTCTTTTTTAAGTCAAAGATAATTGAAACAATAGAGAGGAAAGTATAACCTGAAAATCATTTAGAAAATTCATCATGAAAGTGTGTCATTAGATTAATTTAAAGAGAAAAACCACTTTTTTATTTATTCATCTCTTTCTCAGATCAGACAGGCTAAGAGAACATCAAAATGTTAATGATTAGCATGTCAAAAGTTAGACTTTAACCTTGACACATTCTGTGTAAGATTCCAAGCAGTTAAAAACAGTATTTTCAATGTGCTTGTAATGAAGCATTAGCAGATTCTCTACAAGTCTTTTTTTGTTTTC